>JBAMDN010001149.1:0-18037 GCA_037074945.1 Tetracladium marchalianum
GGTCAGGGATTTCTCTGCTGACCTGGATTGATGCATTTGGCGTGGAGTCGGCTGGATTGTTGGGGCCATTGGGTTGTTTGATTTGTGACCACTGTACAAAAGAGTCGGTTTTATCAGTGTATGAGTAATAAAGGAGAATTCAGCGTGACGACTCTTAGAATTTGAGCACTCAAGCCGTCGTCCGAAGCTCATAGGGCTGTGAAGATAGGCGTCAGCCAAGGGGAGAATCTCAAGATACAAGCAAGTGCCAATACTGCCAATATCCGCCCCAAATTTCAAGCAACGAGAGTGGAAACCAGGCTTCTATCTCTAAATGAACTCTTCCCTTATAAGACCTGGAGTCATCAAGACGTTGAAGTATCGGACATTATTCAGCAAAACAAGCATGAACCGAGGATCGCAGGTCAGCACTCTAGAACGAGCAATAAAATTAGATGGGCATTTCCGTCGTGATCCTCCGGCAGTTGGGAGCAATGCCTGTCCAAAAATCACAAGGGGTTTGGGTGTCCGTGGGAATGGTCCGCAGAAAACGTTCACTCCACTCGCTTTATGTTTAATTCAAGATACTGTATCTTCAGGGGAGGTAATTGCGTGCCTTGACTGCGAAGTATATGCCTTTCCTGCAAGTGATTTAAACTCCAGCGGATTGGAGCTTGCGCCCGTGGAACTAAAACACTTGGTTTCAGGGGAAAAGCCAAGCTGCTTGCTCCCAATGAGCCGTTGTGATCTGTTGCCGGCAGTCCCGAGTTGTTCAAAGCAATAGAACTTCGAGATTTGGTGTTCAATTTGAGGCTATGGATATCCAACATATGTGTCTATCAAGTACAGTATTGTAAGATCTTACGTGATAGGCGATAGCAACGATTCTACTGGAGGGTCTCGAGGTCCACGGCGGTAAAAGTTCAGGGAAGGGGGCTCGCGCTTGTTGAGGGCGAGATGCGTTTGGACCGGTGCTACTGTACGCTTTGCTGTTGGCTTGCATGGGGTGGGCGTGAAACAGTAGAGCCTCTGTGAGCCTGTCAGTTTCGGGTGACACTTTTATTTTTATTTTTATGTTTTATTTTTATGTTTTATTTCTATGTTTTATTTTATTTTTATTTTTATATTTTTCTTTCTCGTCCAAGTGCTTTCCCTCCCCGAAGCACGGGCGAAGCCCCTTCATCTTTTGCCGACATGGTGGACCTGTAGTGGACCTGTGGTGTACCCGTGGTGTACCGTAGCGAAGGAAAGGGTCTCGAAGAAGCATTGTTTAAGGTAGCTCGAAGATGTGGGAGATCGTTGAAGTTATGTTGCAGATGAGGGATCAGAGAATAGATACTGTGCCGGATGGGTACACACATACAGTACCTACCGTAGGTTACCGTCGTTAAGGAATGCTGGGCATATCGAAGTGATAGATGTTTGTGTACACATTGCATAATGGTGAGAGATGAAGTGCGCGGCTTGTCAATATCTTGTCCTCTCATGCAAGAATGCTGTTGAATGAATCAATGGAAGAAATGGAAATAAATGGGGTGCAATTCAGGAGACCGGGCAGAGTGACGTACGGTGCTCTTCCACCCCAGTAATCTGTGCAAAAGTCTAATTAAAGTCGCCCGAGATGAACAAATAAACAACAAAACCGGACCAGCTTTTCCCCTTCTGAATCGTGTTGTTGGTTGGTATCTTCACGACGCAACTTCGCTTTCGGCTCAGCAATACACTCAACCGGACACTCGACAGTAGATCAGCCTCACGAGATTCTTCGTATCATTGTTGTTTGGAAGGATTCTGACTTCGTATCAAGTGTGGCAACAACCAACCTATCTGCACAAGCCTTGGCGCAGGTACATTCATACCCTGTCGCGCTGAACAAGAATCAACAAACCGACAACCGCAGCTCCCATCACCAGGCAAAACATCATCCGCTTGACCTGGAGAAGCCTTCTCGTCCTTCTCCTTCCTCTTCCTACGTACCCTTCCCGACGAGAGACGGAGAAAGCAAACAACCATCTCCATAACGACATTGTTGGAAAACAAGAATCAAAACTGGGCTAGTTTGGTCGTCGCCGGCCATACATACTAACTACTGCACCCGGCTCCCGTAGAGAAACACCACCAATTTCAGACCACTCAACACCAACTGCATCACCACAAAAACAGTTGCCCGGCTTGACTGCAGCAACACAAGCGATCGCGACATATCAACAAGCTCAATCACACTCCTTCAACACTCACCAACTGTCTTTCCCTGTGTGATATACAAGAGCCAGCACGGCAAACCTTTACCACCCATTATCATATTGTCTGTTGCAACAGCACAATCGCCAGGCATGGCTTCGTACGTCCATCCAGATCCCCCTTTTCCTTGCGCACGCCGACATCTACCCTTTCGCGCTCGCCCTCATGACACAGTGGACTAACCAACATGCCTCCAACAGGCTCGGCTCCGCCTTTAAATCGTTCTGGCACACGATGACCAGTTATGACCGCCGTACGTAACTGCTGAGCCTTTGAATCTCAACTCCAATGCATCTCTAACAATGTAAACAGACTCCTCCTACGACTCCCCATACCGAACAGGACAACACGTTCCCCTCGCGCAAAGCAGACATGCACCTCTTACCTCCGTTGCCACAACCGCCTCCGAGTCTCGCCCCGATGTGAGCTCACCATACTTCGAGGATTCTAGTAGGCAATCCATGTCAGGGTTGAATGGCAGCGCCTACCCTGGATCCCCCAATACAGCCGCACACAGTCCCGGTCCATACTCTCCTGGCATGAGGTCAGCTGGAGCTCTCCAGCGAGTCAACACAGGTGAGAATGTTGGTCCAGGCGAGATTCAACTACAACCCTTCCAAGAAGGTCTCCCTCCGGCTCCGCCAGTTACACATTCCTGGAAGCGGATTGATCGATGGGCCGAAGAGCATTATGAGGAATTGTATGACCAGCTGTGCGAGGGATGCACGAATAATGATTTGAATGAATTAGAACACCAGCTCGACTGCTCCCTTCCAATGGAGGTTCGCGAGTCTTTGCAGGTTCATGACGGACAGGAGCGAGGTGGTCTGCCAACCGGCATCATCTTTAGCAGCATGTTGCTAGACTGCGAGGAAATTGTCCAGGAATGGGAGAACTGGAAGAAGGTGAACCAGGAGTATCTCACAGAGCCCAACAACTTCCGCCCAACAGTCCCAGCTAGAGCACTCGGTGGTGGTGGAAGCTCGTCCTCTTCTGCGAAGAACAACGACAAGAATGGCCAAAACCCATTTTGGAGACAAGAACTTCTCGCCCGTCAGGATTCTCAGCCAGCTGGTGCCATTCAAAAGGTCTATGCACACCCAGCTTGGATCCCATTAGTTCGTGATTGGGGTGGAAACAACTTGGCCGTCGATTTAGCACCTGGACCTTCGGGAAAATGGGGACAAGTTATTCTCTTTGGTCGGGATTACGATTGCAAATACGTGGTAGCAAGATCTTGGTCAGCATTTCTGGCCACGGTTGCGGACGACTTGAACAGTGGCAAATGGTTCGTGGATGAGGAGACAAATGAGCTAAAGTTGAGAGAGTTCAAGTCAGGAAAGGTTGAGCCAGGTTATCTGGATATCTTGAGATGGAGAATGGATCAAAAATATGGCCGCAAAAACGATCGACGCCGATCACAAGCACCTCCCAGCGGACAAGCCAATGGATCCCCCAGAGGGTCGCCATACGCAAGCCCAACCGCTGAAATTGGAGGAGAGCCTCGAGGACGATCAATGCAAAGGTTCGGTGGCGCATCGCCTGTCTCGAGTCCAGCTCGTACCAACTTCGCCAAACCAAGTCCGCTATCTCGAGTAGCCGAAGAGGGAGGGGCGCCAGCCAAACTTCAGACCACCTTTACAAAGCAAGACAAATTAGTCGAAGTAGCAACTCCACGCCCAAGTGAGGACAATGTCGTGAAGAGTCCAAAGTCACCAGAAGAGAAGAGAGCTCTGGAATCGTTACTCGAGCCTATCTCTCTAGAGGATGACAAGGATACCTCGAAGGCTGCCGAACCAACGAAGGCGCCAACTTTGACAAATGGCACTGCGAAGAAAGCTACCGTCGAGGATGACATGAAGACGATCGAAATCTAAGAACTTCCTTTCCTTTCTCTCTATCGTACCCAACATTGAAAGTGGCGTTTTGGCGCGTGTTCATTGGGGCCCCTTCTCCAAAATTGAGAAGGCTGCTTTCGTCATTACCATATGGAATGGCATGCATTGGGAGGTTCTGTTTTGCTTGTCCGTCTGGACAAATGCTCATGAATGGCCGTTTGCTCACAGGGCATGAATTGATAGCGGATCAATCACCTTGCATACACGAAGTGGAACGTTTTTACTGTTTACTCTTTACTTCGATATGCAGCTGGTCTGACACTGCTTCTTCATTTTCCCACCTAATGTGTGGGAGGGGAGGGGGTCTTGTTTGTACAATTACCCATTAGAAATTTCATGGTTGATACGAAATGTTTTTCTAGTTTGTCTTCTTGTTGTTACTCGAGTGGCCGCTTCTTTTCCATTCCATCCGCCCTTGGGTTCTGTTTCTTGCAGGATGGAACTGGTTTGATGATGACGATTTGCATAAGATTAAGCGTTTGGTGAATTCTCTTCATGGCGGAAGCGAGAAAGAGTTTGTGGCGACGATGAAGAAACTTGTTTGTACATTGATGAATGGGATGAAGAAAAAGGGTTGCGCTTCGTGTGTTTTGAGGGAGAAGCGTTTGCTTGTATCAGGCGTACCTTAAGAAGACGCGGGCGAAGATCAGCGATGAGAGTAAACATAGAACAGCTAGTTTCTACTTAAATAAAAAACTCTAAACTAACACCTCTTCTGTAATCTTGTGACGCTTGCCAATCTTGCACTTCCTGTACAAAATACGTCGAATTTCAGGTGTAAAGTACGGATCACGTGATTTAAACTGGCGCCAAGTTGCTTCCCAGCCGCGCAAGCTGACCTTACACCAGACAAGCTCCAAGTCGTTTGCGAATCAAGTCAACCTCCCACGGAAAGAATCGCAACGCAACAATTTATACCAATACAGCCGGCAATCAGATCGAGTTAAATCCAAGAACCAGGCGATTCCACCAGTAGCTCAGAGCCATCAATCCGCGATCATGTCAGAAGAACGTCTCTGGAAGTTCAGAAAGCCTGAATGGATGAACAGCGCCGCAACTAGAAGCGCAGGCGTTTATGTTGCCGGAGGTTTGGTACGTCACATACTTTTCTTTGCGATCCTTGATACTCTGGAAGCTCTCCAAGGAACTATGCTTGGAACATATTCATCCCGTGGAATGCGCCAGAGCCTTGCGCTCATCCTCCCCATTTCTGTGCCTTGCGCTCCGGAGCAGCTACTTATTTATTCAAGACCGAACCGAGTCGCTCACCATGCTAACGATTTTGCTTACATTTAGTTCTCACTCGCATTCTTTATCCTCCTCGACGCAGCCGTCTGGTCCAAATCCAACCTCAATGGCAGCACGATCCACATCACCTTCATCGACTGGCTCCCCCTCATTTTCTCCTCCGTCGGCATGCTTATCATCAACTCAATCGAGAAGACCCGACTCTCCGGTGACTCTTTCTCCTACTCTGGCAGTGGTGTGGCTTGGAAGGCCCGCGTGGTGCTGTTCTTGGGCTTTGCCAGTTTGGCGGGGGGTATGGCGGGGGGTGTGACCGTCTTGGTGCTGAAGTATATTGTTACTGAAGCCGTGTGGCCAACGCTTTATATGGGTATTGCTAATGTTGTGGCGAATGGTTTGGTTATGTTGAGGTGAGTTTGTTGTGTTGGTTGAAAAGCTGGTGGTGAGATTGGGAGTATTGCTAACTCTTGGCATAGCTCCGTTGTGCTCTGGGTTAGCCAAAATATGGAGGATGAGTATTCTTACAACTTGGCTCTGTAAAGTCGGATTATCTATGAAGGAGAAAGAGGGACCGTTAGAGTCCCGCTTGTGCAAATGGAATGGAAGCAGGACATATAGGTATTTGGGCACCATGGATATATGGGCAAGGCGAAGCGAAGATTGAGACGTGACCATGACGAGGTGGTAATTTCTCGCAAGGAAGCATTTGTAGAAATAGTTTCACATTTAGGTCACTTGAAGAATTATATTTGACGCCCCGAGCATTCGCAAGTATTGCTGGTAGAAACTAATATTTATTTCTCCGTAGCAATCCTGGCTAAGGTACTGTTCAATCCACAACGATTGCAACGAAGTTCTGTGTTGGTTTCTACTGTCCTTGCGTTGCTGAACACCAGAATCAGGTCATACTTGATGGCGTAATTGCCACACTAAACCAAATGCTTGGCTGCGCCGTCATGGTTCAAATCGCGTCCGCCAAATCTGAGGGTCCACGCGAATTTCCATTCGTCAATCTCAACCTCAAAATCCAGACCTCCACCCAAAACACCTTCGACAACCCGGACGGTCCATCCATCCCCTCTAATTATTCCCTGCCACGGCCCAAAGTTCTGTGACTAAACCACACCCTTTCACCTATTCCATTTCTTTTCATAAATATATATTCCTACAGAGCAAGACTATCCTTTCGTTCAAATTCCACGTCTCGTGCAACTAGGAGGGTGCGACTCGACTGCTACCTTTGGGTAGCAAAGTTACCAAGATGGTGGATTCAAAGGTCCCCAAAGCCGTACCAGGCAATTACAATTCAATTGCAGCACAGTACGAGCGTGCAAAGGCGATGCAAGATGCAGATGCGGCGAAGAAGAGGGAGATTCGGGAGAGCCAGTCCTTGGGCAGAGATGGCAAGCCGAAGAGTGTGATGCAGAGGCTGAACGAGCGGAAGTCGGATCGTTTTCAGAAGGAGTGGTTGTGGGTCATGGGGTTTTTTGGGTGGTTATTGTGAGTTTGAATTCTTTGATCTTTCTTCTGCTATACTGTTCCGTGCTGATATGTGCGTGGTAGATTAACACATATTTCCGGAATATATTTCTTCACGAAAGGCTTCCTACTCACTCGTCTCGTTCTCGAAGAGAAGTCATCTTGCGCCGATGTACCTATAGAGGTCGCGAATACATTTAAAGGAGTTGGAACTCCGGAGGCGGGATGTTGGCATCCGAAGAGTTTCGACAAGGCCATTGTGATTATCATCGATGCGCTACGTTATGACTTCACAATCCCTTTTAGCAATACTAGCGATGTCTCGCCAGGTACACCTGCTCGACCTGCGCAGGCTTTCCATAACGCTTTCCCATTCCTATACGATACTGCGGTCGCAGAACCGCACAATGCATTTTTGTTGCCGTTTATTGCCGATCCTCCCACGACGACTTTGCAACGTTTGAAGGGTTTGACGACAGGAACTCTACCCACATTTCTAGATGCTGGATCGAATTTTGCAGGAACAGCTATTGAGGAAGATAATCTACTGGATCAAGTCAGAGATGCTGGGAAGACAATGGTGCATTTGGGAGATGACACATGGACCGCACTTTTCCCGAATTATTTCCAGCCTAATCTAAGCAGAGCTTATGACAGCTTGCAAGTCTACGATTTACACACTTTGGACAATGGTGTGAACGAGCATATCTTCCCGCTTCTTGCGCCTGAAAAGAGAGGACAGTGGGATGTCATGTTTGCACATTATCTAGGAGTTGATCATGCTGGACACCGATATGGTCCTGATCACCCGGCTATGACTGCGAAATTGCAACAGATGAATGGTGTGGTGAGAGAAATTGTAAAGGCGATCGATGACAATACTCTGTTGGTTGTTATGGGTGATCATGGCATGGATGCGAAGGGAGATCATGGTGGAGAGAGTGACGACGAGGTTCAAGCTGCTCTGTGGATGTATTCCCGAAAAGGAATATTTGGGCGTACAAATCCAGCTTTTGCAACACCTCCTCATACGGCAAAGGAGCGATCTGTCAATCAAATCGATCTTGTGCCTACTTTGGCTCTTTTGCTTGGTTTGCCTATTCCGTTCAATAACTTGGGAAAGCCAATTGAAGAGGCTTTTGCGGGAAGAAAGGGGAAGGGATGGGAGAATTTGGCGGGAGTTGTGAGAATGGCTGCTGCTGCGACCAAGAGATATCAGGCTGCTTATTACAAAGCTCGAAATATCATTGATAGCACGATTGAAGGATCGCCATCTGCCTTATGGGCGAAGGCAGAGATCACCACAGCAGGGAAAAAGCTAGTTCACGAAGATGTTTACCGTGCTTTCTCTGCATACCAGCAGGAAACTCTCAGCGTCTGCCGAGACTTGTGGGCTCGATTTGATCTCTCGAACATGGGACTTGGAATTGGAATATTGGTTGCAAGTCTTGCAATACTTTTGCTTTTTGCAAACAGCAATGCATCTGCTTCCACGGACGAAGTCCCAGATCTGGGTCCTGCAGAGCTACAACAAGAGCTGAAGAGTTTCGATGACGGAACGTATACCGCTGATGAATATGAAACCACAAGTGGACGCCTTCTCTATGGTGCTCTGGCTGGCATTGGGTTTGGGGCGATTGTTTCACCTGCTGCTTGGTACTTATTCGGTGCACACTCTTATTTGGACGTCGGCGTAGCTGTCGGTTCCGTGGCTAGTCTCGCTGGTGTTTTGGCACAAGAGGCTAGCAGACGAGTTGGATTCGGCAGCCCTTTCCCAACATCGGTGTGGGGATGGTTAGCCATTATTTTCACGGTCGCTCAATCGATTGGGTTCGCTTCCAACTCTTACACCATCTGGGAGGATTCGATTCTGTTGTTCTTCATCTCTACATTTGGAATTGTAGCAGCAATCGCTTCCAGCCGCATTGAAGATCACAAGAACAGGACGCTGGGTCTTTACCATTCGGCTGCTTTTGTGGTTCTGGGTTGGATTGCGTCCTTCTCAAAGCTATGCAGAGAGGAGCAGATGCCATTCTGCAAATCTAACTTCTATGCTTCCGAAGGATCATCTACCTCTGCACCATGGCAACTACTTATTCCAGTCATCATTGCAGTTGCTCTACCTGCCATTATCAAGTCATACTATGTTACAAGCCGCTCATACGAGGCATTTGCACCAATGTGGATTGGATGGGTATTCAGAGGTGCTCTTGTCGTCATAGCCGTCTTCTGGACTTTGGACGCAGCAGATGACGGAGAGTGGTTTTCCTGGATTCGTCCTGGACTTCTCAAAAGCATCCGCGTCCCGATTGCCCAAACTGTATACGCAGTAGCTGTAGGTGTAGGCGCCACAGCATACAGTTACGCTCCGCCTTGCGTCACAATAACCACCAGCGAAACCCCAATCCCAGGCGGCACCACCGTTGAAACCAGCCGCGGCCCAACCGTAACCATTCTCGGCTTCGCCAACACTCACGGAACTCGCTACTTCCTCCTCGTAACCAATATCCTCCTCTGCATCCTCATGGTGCAAAAGCCCATGGGTGCTGGCGCCCTCTCGCTCATGACCTGGCAAATCCTTTCCCTTCTTGAAATTCTCGACCTGAACTCCCTCACCGATTCCCCCATTGGCCCTATCATCCTTGCTCTCCTCGGCTCCTTTCACTTCTTCAAAACCGGCCATCAAGCTACCCTCGCTTCAATTCAATGGGAAACTGCCTTCGTAGCTCTCCACGCAATCCGCTACCCATGGTCACCCATCCTTGTCGGTCTCAACACCTATGGCGCACAAATCCTCGCTGCGGTCTCGGTACCGCTCGTGGTCCTCTGGAAGCAAGAACCACGCAAGAAGGGATTGCTGAAGAATGTTGTGGTTGCGTTGGGATGGCATATGGCGTATTATGCGACGATTGGATTGGCCACTACGATGTGGGCCGGTCATCTGAGGAGACATTTGATGTTGTATCGCATCTTTAGTCCGAGATTCATGACTGGGGCTGTGGTGACTGTTGTGGTGGACATTGTGGCTTTAGTTGCGTTGGCAGGTGTGAGGATCAATAGTTTGAGTGTGGGTGAAATCTTCGGGTGGGCTTGATCGTCCGTGGTAGTACTGCGTGGTATGGAAGAAGAAAGATATGAAGAAGATGATGAGGATTGAAAAGAAAGTATAGGAAGTAAAGAAACGATGTAAAATATTTCTTGTTGAAGAATCTGTGGCATAGTAGTTCAAAAGGTGTATGCATTTACATAGGTAGCGATCGACGGTTTGAACCTAGGCAAGATCTAGGTACATAAAAGATTTCAAAGTGTACCATCGCTTGTGCGTAGTCTATTTGCAGAGATTCTCTATTCATGATTCAACTCGCCATCATTCTATCCAACCATGCGGCGAAAAGACATGACCGTGAAAGCAAGTAGTTCTTCTAGTAATTAAATACATGAATTTCATAATCAAATTCTCCCTCACCATCCAACCATCAAGAAAGACTACCTCTCCCACCTCTACTTATTCAATAAACTGTGCCCAAGAGCATCGCTGATTGGGATGGGTGGTGTTGATCAAGAAGCATATGCAAAATTCGATCCCCTACAAGCTAGCCAAAACTCCCTCACAAGAGTACTGGTCAGTTTACCTCCTCTTTGGCTAACCCGTGAATACGCACATTAGTAACCTATCTTTGCCTGCATGGACTTTCTTTATCATTTTGAAGAGGACAAGATAAAAATAAGAATGTTTTAACGACTCACCTCATAATCTTCTGCAACCAAACTCTCTTCTCCAAATCCCCCACATTAGCATTTGCACTCTCCTCGGCCAGAAGAGCTGCTTCTAACCATCCCTTTGATCGAGGATGTCTCGTGACGAGTTTTTTGATCGGGTCGCTGACTTTATCGAGTTCGCTTCGCGAGGCGTGACCGCAGATATTGTAGATTAGTGCGCGGGCAAGGAGAGGGCCGAAGTGTGTTAGGAATGGTTGGAGGGAGGGATGGGTGGTTGGTGGGAGGGTGAGGAATGTTGACTTTGAGGATTGGTTAGCATGGATACGGGATGAATAGATGAACGGTATCTGGGTAGGGGGAGAGAGTACCCAGAAATCGGCAGCTGATGCTTTGGGTAATGGGTCTGTTCCAGCGAGGGCTTTCAGAGTAAACATAAATAGGTATTCAAGTGCGGATTGGGGTTGATGTGACAGGAAGACGTTAAGGTGGTCTGGTAGAAGGCGAGTCAGGAATTCGATTCCGTCTTGGGAGATTTCGGGATCGTTGTTTGGTTCTGTTCCTGGTTAGCATTGGCTTTGATACGATGAGGTTGAGAAACATCATGCCTCCTAAATTTTGCAGGATTTGAGAAACCCAATTCAATAGTATCTCGAGAACAACATTGGTCTCACTTCCCAATTTCTGAGCTTGAATCAAAACACTAGCTGTACGGATGACATAGCCCAGTCGAGGCGTCGATGCGTTCGTTTTGAGGAAGAGCTGGGCAGCCACTTTAGGCGAGAGAACGAAGGGTCCTGGGTCCATCTCCACAAAGCCTTTTCGTAGTATCTGGCATGTCGTTTCAACGATGTCACCATGTCTCCCTAGTGCATCGAAGACTCGGTCAATAACGGATATGATACGATGTTGCGTCTGCGCACCATGACCTTCGGTCCAAAATGAAGACGGTGCTACAGTTAATTTATCCTCCAAGTCAACTGGGACATCACCCGGGGCTTGGCTTCCTTTAGCCATACCTTCCAAACATTTGAGTGCTACCAGACCAAGAGCTGGTGCTAGCTCATCTGTTCCGGGACTTGTGTTGAAGCTGTTACCAGCTGGTTGGGGTGTACCTCTTTGTCCCTCGGCCAATAATTGAAGACATGCCTGCACATCAGCTTCAACAAAGTCAAGAAGCTGATTCAATGGACTGATTTTGGATTCGTCGTCGGGTATGGCTTGGATGAGGGCGGTGATACCCTCGATTACACCCTCTTTCACGACCCCATCCATGGAAGATGTTGCCGCAATGTTACTATATTGTTGAAGAAATGCGCCTAACTCGGGAAGAAGGACGTGCCGACATTCCGAACACAGTTTGGATATTGAATGTGATGCTAGGCTCGCTAAGGTCGGGCTGCTTGTCGCACTGAAGACAATGTTTAAAACAGCAGGAAGGTTGTCCGTGTTGGCTATAAAGAAATCCGAATATGCCTTTATCAACTCGAGGAATGTCCGTCTTGCTCGGGTTGGTATTTCGGTTGAAGGGTTTATGAAAAGCTCAAGTACAGATGCATTCAAGATTTTTTTGAGGTATTCATCCCGGCGATCATCCTCCGCCACACAGTCGCATAGCGAGAGAACGACGAACCAAGCAACCTCGAGTTCAGCCCAATTTCCGGTCTGCATTGCGTTGTTGGCATAGCCGACGAAGAAATCCATGATCTTGATCCCAGTGACGACATAGAATTGCTGCATGAGGTCTGAAAAGTCCCTTCTCGAATCTTTGAAGCCTGTTCTATCAACCGAGTCCCAGTTGTTGAACACGGCCGCTGGTGGAAATTGGATCTTACGAACGCATCTTTCCATAGCTTGATATACAAAGTTTTGGGCTGTCGGTAGCCATACCTCTTTTCCATCCTCGTCATCGTATGAACACTCGAGGACATTTTCCACATAGGTAGTCCAGAACTCTAGCGCAGGTACGAAAATCTTGTCCTCACAGACAGCATATCCGTCGGCGGCCAGAAGCCCACTGAGTATGGGAAGAAACTGTTCGTATTGAGACCCGTTGCCAATGTTGATAGTGAGCTCTTGTGTGTTTGCATCACCAAAGGCAACAATCAACATACCGAACTGAAGCGAATCAAAATCGTAATCCCCTTGTATCAACCGTTCGTAACGCTCTTGTGCCCAGGGACTGTTGAAGAGGGAGAAAAGAATTTCAAAATCCTCTTTTAGCAGAAATTTAGAGTAGTTGCCAAGAATTTCTGAGATTATTTCGATTGCCGTCTCGTAAAGATCCTCTTCGGCAATGCACATGATAGTTGGCTTGGTCAGTGTTCGTAGGGGATCGAGAACTACATGATCATCGATGAAGGCACGATGTGAATATGATACCCAAGACTAAGAAACATATCAGCAAACATCTTTGGTATTTCGTAAGGAGTGTAAGGAATGGACATACGTGAAAGCATTTTAGAGCCTCCTGGCGTACTTTCATATCTGTAGAAGGATCTGAGATATACTTTGAAATAAGAGGAACAGCGTAGTCGACATTAGGAAGTACCTGCTGATGAAACTTGTGTCTGATCTCGATCAGTATTGGGCTGCAAAAGACAAGAGGTTATAAACTCAACTGCTTCATAGAACTGGAATCCATCTTCCCTACCTCCTCAACGAGACCACCAGAGAACCACAGTACAGCAATCACCTTATGACTTGGCATATTCTGTAAAATAGCCGAAGTATCCAAAGTAATATCTTCTACTGCTGCGTATGGGGTGGCTTGATTTTGGGAAAGGCAATAGATGAGATGTTTTAGACATTGCGTCCACTGTGTAGAAAACTGGAGGAAAAAAGCCACCAGAGTTGAACATAGTTTTCTGATAACCAGCGCTCCCTCGCCATTTGAAAGAAATTTAACTAAAAACTCAATAAGAGTCTGGAGAATAGACTCTGCATCTTTTGGCGAGAGCGAATTTCTGTATCAATTAGCAAGGCCGCGAACCTAGGGATGGACTCAGCTCACGAGTCTGTGTTGAGCTTGACGGTGAATGTCAGCGCACCAAAAAATCTCACTTGCTCATCTTTATTCTTGAGAAGATTGACAGCCAACTCCCATCCCTCGGGAGAGCGCTGCAGCCTTTGGAGAGTTTCTTGGATCTTGCCAACCTGTCCTGGTGCACTGGGCCTATAGAGTTGATGGATGAGCTGTAGCAAAGTCAGCAACCCTGGACATTATGGAAACGGACGGAAACGGAGGAAAGATCTTGGTGTGAATTAATGTAAAATTTGAAAATGGCTGAAATGAAGCCTGGAAGATGATTTTGCATTTTCAAGCATATCTGAGTAAACGTGGGCACTTACCGACTCTACCTCCTCCAAAGAAGACGGCAACGGACCCTGCTCCATGCTTGGTGCTTGATCAAGAGAAAGGTATATGTTTTAAATGTAAACAAAGCTGCACACGGCTGGTGCAAACGACGTCGCCGGCCTTGGATGGAGGGAGTTGTCTTAGAGAATCGACATATCTTGATACATCAATTTCAGACGGTATTCTTATTTTGCCATTTGGCTATGATGTGTACCAAACAATCGTTCAAGAACACGTATCACTCACAGCGGAAGCCTGTATGTTTTGTCAGGGAGAAGGAGGGTGTTGCTTGTCAAAGAAAAAGCAGGCGATGGGGCATCTCTCTGCCTTATCTTGGCGCTCTCTCAGCCTTGTCGGCACAGATGCCGCTGCTGCTGCTGCTGTGTTTGCCAAATTCTCGACCAGCTCGCCCTCGGAGATGAACATTATTTGAAGCAGCATTTGAATGCTTTTGAATTACTCGTTTTTCATTTCGTAGGCACTAATTCTAAACATACAAGACCATCTTGATGCTGACGTGATTCTGTAGTTTTCCTTCCTTCCTTCACACCACCCCACCCCTCGCTTTACCCACCAGAGGTCGTGTGCATCCTGTCGCCCAAGTCACCCAAATCGATCGCCCAATTCACTCACCTGCCTCTTCAATCACCCACTCGTTGTTGGACCCTCCTTTCACCGACCCTCTGCCAGTCGATCAATGAGACTTTTACCAACGGTGCAGAACGTTTTCATTAGGAACCGATCCCCCATCTCTTTTTACAAACCTCTCAACCCCCACATCGCCCTTCGATTTGGCTCCAGCTCTGCTAGGTTACATACAAGTCAGTGCCACCAAGGTCTATGATAGAAATCTGCAAAACAAGGACTGATGAAGAAGCCAGAACTCGATATGGAGCAGGTTGACTCCAGCGATCGCCTCGCCCGGCTGAGGGAGCTCATGAAAAAGCACAAGGTCGATGTTTACAGTATGTGAGTGCTCCGTATTCACATGGTTGGCACGTCTAATGCACTTTCTAGTCGTCCCTTCTGAGGATAGTCACTCTTCCGAATACATTGCGCCAGTCGATGCGAGGAGGGAATACATATCTGGATTCTCAGGCTCAGCGGGATGTGCCGTCATTACACACGAGAAAGCTGCACTCGCTACGGACGGTCGATACTTCAATCAAGCTGCCAAACAGCTCGACAGTAACTGGGTTCTTCTCAAACAAGGTCTTCAGGATGTCCCAACATGGCAAGAATGGTCTGCAGAGCAATCGGAGGGTGGTAAGGTTGTGGGAGTAGATCCTACAATAATCACTGCCCCTGATGCTCGCAAATTGGCCGAGAAGATCAAGAAGCGCGGAGGTCAAGATTTGGTAGCGATCGAGGTCAATTTGATAGACGAAGTATGGGGCAAGGATCGCCCAGCGAGATCAAGTGAGCCCGTGAAAGTTCATGAGAGGAAGTATGCTGGTAAGGAGATCAAAGCTAAATTGGAGGACCTGCGAAAGGACTTGGACAAAAAGAAGAGCTCCGGATTCATCGTTTCAATGTTAGATGAGATTGCTTGGATTTTCAACCTCCGTGGGAACGATATTCCATACAACCCAGTGTTCTTCTCATATGCGGCTATTACCCAGACTTCGGCTACGCTATATGTGGAATCTGATAAGCTCAGCGCTGAGAGCCAGACTTATCTCGCAGAAAATGGTGTATCTATTAAGCCGTACAACAGCATTTTCGAAGACAGCAAAGTTCTAAGCGAGTCAATCAGCACGCTCAACGGTGAAACTCTACCAGAAGCTAAGATCAAGAAGTTCTTGGTGTCAAATAGAACATCATGGGCTTTGAAGAGAGCTTTGGGTGGCGAAGCAAAGGTTGAGGAAATTCGCAGTCCCATTGGTGATGCCAAAGCGGTGAAGAACGAGACAGAGCTCGAGGGAATGAGAGCATGTCGATGTTCGAGACGGCGCAGCTTTGACCGAGTACTTTGCATGGCTGGAGGATCAGCTGGTTGTTCAGAAGACAATCTTGGACGAAGTCACTGCAGCTGATAAGTTGGAGGAGATCCGATCGAAGCACAAGCTCTTCGTTGGACTCTCATTCGACACCATCTCATCCACTGGCGCCAATGCTGCAGTCATTCATTACAAGCCTGAGAGAGGCAACTGCTCCATAATCGACCCTAAAGCAGTGTACCTCTGCGACTCAGGCGCTCAGTATCTTGACGGTACAACCGATACAACTCGTACCCTTCACTTTGGACAACCTACCGAAATAGAGAAGAAGGCATACACTTTGGTTTTGAAGGGAAACATCGCATTAGATGTTGCCGTTTTCCCGAAGGGCACAAGTGGTTTCGCCTTAGATACTTTGGCGAGACAATTCCTTTGGGTAAGTAGACCTATCGTCTCTCATCCTATATATGTCTAATTTTATTCACAGGAAGAAGGACTCGACTACCGCCACGGAACCGGTCATGGCGTAGGATCCTACCTCAACGTCCACGAAGGCCCCATCGGCATCGGCACTCGTATTCAATACTCTGAAGTCCCACTTGCTCCTGGCAACGTTCTCTCTGATGAACCCGGTTACTACGAAGATGGATCCTTTGGTATTCGTATTGAGAATATCATCATGGTCAAGGAGGTTGAGACTAAACATCGTTTCGGCGACAAGCCGTATCTGGGCTTTGAGCATGTGACGATGGTGCCATATTGTAGGAAGTTGATTGATGAGACTCTGTTGAGTAAGAGGGAGAAGGATTGGTTGAATGAGTATCATTCGGATATTTACTCGAAGACGGAGCGGTATTTTGAGAAGGGTAGTTTGGCGGAGAAGTGGTTGAGTCGGGAGACCTCGCCTATTTGAGTGGGTGTTATTTATACTCCGTAGAGGGGTGTGTGGGTGAATTGGAGCATTGGCCATTATTTGAACTTTGAGGTTGCAGGGTTGCCTCGTTCGGCGACTCCTATATCACAGTTGAGATATGTCGCAAGATTTATACTACGACTATACAATTAATTTGTTCGTCTAGTGTACATGCCGGATGCAACATGCTCTTGTATTCCGACCTAGCTTTCACATTTATCTATCCTCTTTCATGCCTGTACGCCTCTCATCCCTGATACATTCATCTAAAAGCTCATAAACCCAGCCAACGCAAAAGTCGCCCCAAAGGAGAGCTTCAAGGCAACGTTATCTTGCACCGCAGACTTTAGATCAATGCCCTGAACGTACTTCTGTAGTCGGTTGTATGGAATGATGTTGATACCGTAAGAGGAAGCCACCTTTCTGTTTGTCAGTCGAAGAATAAGGAAGAAAATGGGAAAAGGGAAAGGAGAACTGACTTGTACACCAACTAACATCAAACCTAAGAGCAATGCCAATGATTTGGAGAATGTGGAAACGAGAAGACCGGCACAGAGTCCTATTTTATACATTACGTCAGTTATGGTGTTTTTGATTTTCTCGTATCATCTTTTTTGTCTCCCAAATATCCATAGCCATAAGTATAGGCATAGGCATAGCCTCCCCATACCCTTCCCATACCCGCAACCATTCCCATTCCCATTACACCCGTCACACCCATGCCCATATCGGAGCTATACTCATACCCGTCCCCCTTCCACCACGCCTACTTCCCCCAAGTCACTCCAATTAAACCAAAACAGTCCCAAAACGAAGAATAGACCTACCAGTAACACTCCCCAAGCTAAACTGTCTCACGGCCCTCGGATTCAACTTTCCAGCCCTCGTCACCACCGGTGTTTCTCGCGCTCGACGTGTAGCTGTACCTGCCGTTTGCGGCCCCTCCGTCAACAACGCCAGAATCAAGACGGTAAGGTCGTTTCTGGAGGAGCGTTGAATGGGTGTAGAGGCCTAGTCCTAGACCGAGGCCGAGTGTAAGGGGGAGGGCGAGGGGGCGGTGGAGGTTGTGGAGGAGGGACATTGTGCTGTCTGCTGTCAGGTAGCAAGGGCTTGGATGAAGTGGTTGGTGTATTGAAGAAACGTAAGAGGAATGGATGCTACAAGAGCTTGGGAAAAATCAATTGGTAATTCAATCAAGATCGCGAGTGTTCAATTCGCGTGCAGGATCGCTAAGATACAAGAGTTGTAGTTGTGTCGTGTAGCTAGA
>JBAMDN010001150.1:0-14957 GCA_037074945.1 Tetracladium marchalianum
GATGGTGGCATGTCTGGCCAAAATCGATCAGATCGCTTCGGTGGTGTATAGGTGCTCTGGAAAAGATAGCATGCCACGAGAATCGCAGCGAGAAAGATAGCTGACGGTAACAGTCGTTGCAAAGTTGACATTTCCACCGGTGGCGCATCGTCCGCGCTGATCTTGCCTCTCTCTAAAGCAGCCAATATCTTTGGATTCGTCGTAGGTTCCTTTCCTAGAGAGACCCAAGTCCTGCGAGGAGCGACTGTTGCTAACGGCCCTGAATTCTCTCGAATCTCATCTGCCTGACTCTTCTTAAGCTCCTCCTCTGCTTCTACCTTTGCCTTTTGTGTCTCCCTCATCTTCTGGAAAACACCCTTCCCATACACTCCCCCATCCTCCTTTTTATACTCCCCCGAATTTGGCTGGTATATTCCCAGCTTCTCGGCATCACTTATGATCTCGCCCTCCAGTTCCGCGAGCTCCTGCTCTGCTCTTAAACCTGCATTCGCAATCTCATCCACTGGTACATTCTTCCTCAACCATTCCAATCCAGTATCAAAAGCGCGCGATTGGTACTCCGTCATCATATCCGGTAGACCTGGATCCTCTAATGTGCCGGCTACACGTCGTCCATGTAGCACTCTTAGGAGACGATTCGCCGAATGTGCATCGATGACTTTGCCAAAGATAGCGTGTGCTTCTATCGTACTCAATGGCTTTAACCTGAATGCCAATCCCTCGTCATCGTCGTAATTTTTAGGTAATTCTGCGAAATCCTTTATGATATGACCTGGGCTCTTCTGCGAGGGAGTGTTCCTCCCCGTGCTCTTAAATCGTAGCTGCAGGTCCTCATATCTCCTTCCTAACCCATTCGCACGTGCGTTTGATGATATCCTCCGCTGGAAAGGTATCGATGAGATGGTATATTGCCGTATCGAATATCGTGAGAGTTTTGAAGCTGGTGGGAGTATATGGTCTAATTTTTGACATGTTTGTAACAGTGATTGCGGTTTTCGACATGGAATGCGCAAACTCGCGCTCGTGGGCCACAGGAAATTCATAGCAGTCTATTATGAGGGTACGAACATGACAATGGCGAAGAAGCACAAGAAGAAAAGACACTGAAAGGCAAGGAAAGGAAGAAAAAGAGTAAAGTCTCGCGCAAAGTAACGAGGAAGGAGTGTACACAACGGAACATGACATGACCCTCAAGAAGGATATCGGCGAGTCGGTATCTGCGCTCAACACGGACCAGACAAATTCGAGAGCTTCTTTCCCTTGCATTGAGCTTTAAGGCAACCAACCCCTCTTACGAATTTCCCAAGAACAAAACATCCCACCACTTCCACCCAAGACACCAAAACCTCTTCTCTCCCCGTTTCACACCTTTAAACAAGTGTTCACCTTATATACCCTCCACCCGAAATAAAAAAGACACGACCACACAAAAAAGATGAGCTCGACACAAACCCCCATAACCCCCGCCCGCTTCGCCGAAGCAATCCGCGACCTCCCCCTCTCCACGCTCTCTCTCAAAGTCCTCGAACTCCGCAACTCAATCGCGCACCTCGATTACTCCAACGAAGAGTTAAAACCATTCGCTTCGGGTGCTGCAGCGGCAGTGGGAGGATCAGACGGCGAACCAGATCAGGACTGCATAGATGCTATTAAGGAGAATGAGGTGGTGATTAAGCGGATGCTGGAGAGGATTGAACTGTTAAAGGCTGAGGTGGAGAGTAGAGGTGTTAGTTGGGACGAATTGAGTGGGCTTGGTGGGAAGGTGGAGGAGGAGGCGGAGGAGGAGAGGGGGTTGAATGGGACTACAACGGCAGGGGGAGAGGGTGCAAATGGTAGCGGGGAGCAGAGGAGTTCGGCGTGGACTGATGGCACTTTTCAGACTGGGAGAATCGTCAATGGGGAGGTTAGGATGAATGGACCTGCTCCTGCCTCTACTGCTCCTGCGGCGAGTACGAATGGTGTCTCTGAAAGTACTGTGACTACGACTGGGACTGGTGCTGGAGGCAGACTCGATGATGAGGCACTACGGAGGGCAATGGAGGAGAGGATGAGGAATCTGGGCACTGATGACGACGATGAAGGGATGCATTTGTAGAGGCTACAATGTTGATTCAAGACGGGAGTTGATGTATTTTTAAATAGTTAAGGAAGGGACATGGCATTTTTGCGGCGTTTGATACCACAAAGGGAAAATAGGCGTAGAAGTTACACAACAACATGAATCTCATGAGAGCACTGCACTTTGCACGCCCTTCAAAAAAATCATAGTCATTTCATGTAAGAATTTATATTTGCCATTCTTATTCATGAGTGAATTTGTTCTGTGACCCAAAGCGCTCCTTTCCAAAAGAAGTTTAAAAAGAAATGCCCCCCTATCAACGAATGCAGGCTCACCATGAGCGCTAATTCCAGAACTCCAAGGCCGATGCAAAATCCGCTTCCCAATGACGCGCCTGGTACAATGAATCCCAATGCTATGTAAACGATAGACTTCATGAATAATAATTACAAGAACTTGAAGAAAAAGGTCGTAAGGAAGTAACGTCTCATGTAGAAGCCAGAGGTCACTGGTTCTCCCTATCTGCGTCTTTGGAGGCTGGTCTAGGGAATTTATAATTCGAACCTGGGAACTGACTTGATTCGCCTCTCCATATCGTGGCTGGCATCGAATTTGCGTTAGGTGACAACCGGTTGAGTGGCGTATCTAATTCTGTGTCCTTTATTGAAGGAAACGAAATCTCCTGAGGGACGATTTTGGAAGAGCTTATGATGGTGGGTAGAGGCGGTCTTGCGGCCTCTGAGCGGGGAGGGGCAGATGAGTAGCCTGAAGTTATTTGAGGTGATTCGAAACCATCATCCGAATCGACAGATATTGGTATCCGCTGTGGTCTCCTTTTCCTACGGACTCTCGTCTCTTCCTCCTCAGACGATGAACTCGGGGATAAACTTCTGTTTCGATCATTGCGGGAGGCGCGTGGTTTGGTTGAAGTAGGCGTCTTGTTCCATCGAGGTGAAGACGGTCTGTCAAAGAATGATTCTCTGCTCTGGAATTTTGCGTCCACAAGTTTTCCCGTGACCTGCCTGCTTAAGGGTTCGTCTATACCTCTTCTGCTTCGGCTACTACCATTGCTGTCTGCTCTATTTCTGACCACCCTTTCCTTCCCTTCCATAATTTTCGCCGAAGGTGGAGGTTGAAGCATCCATCTAGTTTCGTCTCTGCTTGTTGGCTGAGTACTAACGACTGGAGGATGTAAATCGTTGACAGGTGGGTTTCTTCCCCCGTAATATGTTCCCGGGTTCAGATCCACACCATCATTCCTGGTAAGCCGTGATTCGATAAGTCGACTGGCAGCCTCTCCTGCTTTCCCAATTGCCTCTTTGAACTTTTGACCAGGCGCATGGAAGTCAATTCCCCATAGACCTTCGTCTTCTCTCTGATACCGCTTCAGATTCCACCCTTCTCCTGATATCCTTGACCCCTCGGTCACCGCTGTAGGACTACTTGGCGGATCCGTACCAACTTGAGTGCTTCCAGCATAACTGCTCCCTTGAGAACCAGAATTGAGCGGGTTCTGGCTTCCATTCTTACTCCCATTCTTCTTCGACGGTCCGGGGCCCATCACTATCTCCTCGCCCCAATATGGATTTGTCGAAAAGGGGAGAGGATGTCGATACAATCCTGGCTGCTGTGTCTCCAATTCCTGCTTCTCCTGTGCTCTATCCTTTTTTGCCTGGGCCTTCGTCTTTCTCTGTTGGGTGATCTTCGAGCAGGTACTGCATGATAGAATATAGAAGACTACCGATTGAATGGCAACGTCGAGAGACATGGTGTATGTATGGATTGGAGTCGGTCCTCGGAAGCGGTCGCCTACGAATGCATGAGCATCGATTGTGAAGATCTTGGAAACGTCAAGAGATGATGTTCTCTTCCCACGCCACTCGTGTTTCAAGAGATGCCCACAGCAGTCCGAATGTTAATCTATGCGGGGTGAAGCGTGGATAGTTGAGACTAGAAGCGCGACTGCGTGGTGGGGCTTCGGGTGGGCTTCAAGTCCTTCGTTCGAGGTGTTGCATCATAAGAAGTGAATCTGGTCGTCGCAATTGCCGTAGCTTGAGTCGCAAAAGTATGCTGACCATCCCAATGCTACTAATTCCAGGAATGTACTTCTCCCAAGCGGGCGTGGTGGCCTGGTGGCAGCCGGACCTTTGTTTCAGGGACGTACGTATCCTCGGTCGAGACAAAGAGAGTGCGAGGAGGGAGGGAGGGTGGTACTGTATTAAATGCGGGATCTAATCGTAAACGGAGAATGCAGGGACCCCTAGTTCTCTCCCGATAGTCAATGTGTTGTATTCGCCCTGCGAGACCGCCGGGTTATATACAAATGGTTTTTCCGGAAGAATTGATGGTGGATTGATGTTGTCTGGAGGACGGAGAAGGAGGAAGGGGAAGTTTGGTTGGATCGGGTGGTTGACGAAAGGGGATCGATGTGGCGCAATGCAAGATGGATGCAGCTCGTCGATTGCGACTCGCCGGATGGGGACGCGTAGGAGGAGTATGCTCGGTGCGGAGGTCAGAACGATCTCCTCCCATCCTGGATAACACGGCCGGCCACCCAACTGCACGGGTAGGCAAGGCAGGGCAGGAGAGATGATAGTAGCGGCAGGAGTCCTTTGTTGCTACTAATCGACGACGCTCGTCCTTGCAACGAATGGACATCCATTTCTTCGCAAGGCAGAACCAGACATCCTGTGAAGATTAGACGAAAGCCTTACCGTGTGCTTGACCTTCCCAGATCGGATGGAAGAATGCAAATGGAAGGTTGTGATTGTTTCGTTTCCATTTTTGCCTGAACGATGCAACCAGTTGCTCCATGGCTGAAATGGGACAAGTCTCGTTCACCGCATGCTGGCCAGCTGCGAGGGCAAGGGGGCAAGGGTGTGCCATATTATTCTGACAGTGACAGGACAGATGGACGGTGCTGGGTGGAGGGAACAGTAGTCGATGTCAAAAAAAAAAGTGTGGGGTTTGACTTTGCTTAAATAGTAGGGCGAGAATGGGAATACACGAACAACACCACTCTGCTCTCTCGTACCCGTCTGACTTTAAACTCCAGGATGAGACAAGCTGGTAGCGACGCAGTCACACATACATGGCTAGCGACAGATAGGAGGAACGTACTGTATTTGTTTGTACCATACTAGATTTCCTAGGAAAGTAAGGTGTCTGAGGCAGGGACAAAGAAGTCAACTCGATGGCCTGGATTCTTTTTTATGCTACAGTATCTAGATATGGCACAACCAGCCTTGCTCTGCAGCTGCAGCACCAGATTACGATTGGGACGAAGTAGAGGCCCAAAAGTGTATCTAGCTACCTATCCAGCATTGTTTTGGGACAGCCCACCCTATCTTGCAAATGCCGCCAGAATGAACCAAGATGTCTTGAACGCCTAATTCCCCACAGCAAAGAGAGCAATACACGCAAGTAAGTCGATTCTTGAATACACGTCCACCCTGACTGGCACACCCCACGCGAACGATACTTCTCCCCAACCAACCGCCCATGAATGAATGCCAGATGCAACGTGAAGACAAAAAAGTAGCTACGTACCATAGCTATGCGGGAAACAGTGCTCAAATGTACAGGAAGTTGAAAAATGAAGGACGACGCTCAGGTGTAATCGGGCGGCTGATCGCAGAAAAATGACTTTTGGTGAGAGTTCAGTTCGAAAGCGCCGAGTTGGAAATCCCCCCAAGGCTAAGAGACGAGGCTGCACACATCTATGAGACCTCCCACTCATCATCCTGGAGCTCGACCTCTCGCTCGACAACCTTCTTGTTCTTGCCTGCACCCTCGACATGGACAAGCTCAGCAACCCATTTCTGGCCGGGCTTGGTTGGTTCGATCTTTGGTGGGACGCCAAATTCCTTGCTGTCCTCATCCGCAGAGCTCGCTTCCTCATTCTTCTTTGCACGCTTCTTCTTGTCCTTCTTAACAGTTTCCCAGTTCTCATTTTCAGTGATCATGCGAATCTGGTCTTCTTCGGAGATGGAGGTATTCCACTTGCTTTCCGAGGCGACAGGCTTTGGTGCGGCAGGCGTCTCGGTAGCCGCAGTAGTATCAAGGAGTTCCACTTTCTTGTCAGAAGTGGTGGTGCCGTTGGTTGTTGGCAGAGGAGCGGTCCATGAGGACTTGGCTGGGGCCTTAGAAGAAGCCATGAAGCTGCTGCCGTCCTTTGCGGCACGACCCTCTGCCAATCGAGCGTTTCGTCGGGTTTGCTCCATGAGTTTTTGTCGCTCGGCCTCTTCCGCTTGTCTGTCAGCCTTCGCGGCCTCTGCCTTCAAGCGATTCTGGCGTTGCTTCTTGGACTCAACAGGGGCAGCTGCTTGAGTCTTTTGCTTCTTTGCTGGAGCAGGGTTGGTTGGCGCGGAGATCTTGAGGATTGATGGGCCAGCAGATGGCTTCTCCAGCATATCAGCGACACCTCCGCTAACTGGAGATTCGAGTGTGGTGGCAGAGAGACCGGGAGAATTGATAGGGGATTCGTCGTCATCAGCGTCGCCACCATTGGCAGATGAGGGAGCAGTAACATTGTTGTCAGAGCTCACTTCAGCAATCTTCTTTTCCTGAGCTCTGTTCTGCTTCACAGACTTTTGACGCGTTTCGCTCTTGGCTTTTGGTGCTGCGATGGCTCCTCCAGTCTTCGCAGCAGCCATGCGACGGGCAAACTCGCGGTTGCTGGCCTCTTCATCCTTATCATCAGTGACATCGGCATATGTGGGTAGCTCAGCTGGGGCAGGTTGTGCCTTTGCGGGTGCTGGCTTCTTAGTGTTGTTGTTGTTCTTCTTCTTCTTGTCGGTGCCGGATTTCTCTGCATCGCCATCGCTCTGCAGGGCAGTCTTCTTGCCCTTCTTGGCCTTCTCTTTCTTTGGCTCTACTAACTTTGATACCTGCTTAGCCACAGCAGGTCGCTTGGTCTTGTCATTTCTCTTTTGGATAAAGTAAATGCCTCCAGCAACAGCGATGATTGTGGCCCAGCCACCAATGGTTTGTGGGGTGAAGAAGGACGATGACATTGTAGAGGTGAGTTGTGCAGTAGACAGGACCGGGGAGAATCTGCGACGATGAGGCCGAGACTTATTGTTGGGGATGGAAAGACGAAGTTGTTGTTGTGGACTGCTCAATTAAAGGGATGGGCAAGGTGGATGTCGTCGTAACGGGGGATATCGAGAGAAGGAAGTGGTGGGGTTAGAATAGAAGGATGGGATTTATAGAGAGGCGGATAGACAGTCAGCTAGTGAATTGAACTGGTTGGGTGTGAGGAGGAGCAATCGACTTGAGGTCTGGAGGATGTTGATGTCGATTGTGATGGAAATCAAAAGTTGAAGTGAGGTGAGCAGCTCTGTCCCCTTCACAAGCCGGCGACGTGAAGCTGCGAGAGACGACCGTGTCTCGATGTACGTTACGGAGGTACTGGCGAATAGGAGCGCTGCAGCGGAGTTACTCCCTGCTTGTGTGGTGGTACCTTGATAGAGCACACAGGGGCACGAGGTCAGGGAGTGCTCAGCGAGTCTGCTCGGTACATCTCAGCACGGGAAATGGGGCAGAAGGGTTGGAAGGGTTGGAAGGCAATCAGCCATTATTAATGGAATGGGACTCCCAATTGATCTTGAAATGCGTTGGCCAACAATTGCCCACCCAAAGTCGAACAGTAACAGGTCAACGTCGCTAAAGATTTCCGGCTTCCGCCGTTCGGCGACTAAGGGCCTTCTTGTTCCAGCCTAGTGGCCGCCGTCGAGAATGGACAACTTCTTCCGAGCAGCGAGTGCTGTACTGTACAGAGGCTGGACAGAGGAGCGAGGTCTGTCTGACTGCGTCGTGATAGCCCATCGCTTGACCATGAGGGGGAGGGTGGGGTAGTCGAGATTCTCGCAACCACAACACTGCTCCATCCTGAAACTTTATAAATATAACGTATCTATGTCTCTATCCTTCAAGATTTGTTGATTTCATCTCTCCTTCCACTGCACTGGTTAAGAACCATTCTCTATCACACTCCCTCCAGTACCAAGCTGTTTCTAGCTTTATCTCACAATGGCCCCTCTTAACCGAATCATCATTGATACTGACCCCGGTGAGTACTAGCTGCTGAATTCTGGATTCTTACGTGGTTGGATTGCTTATTGACTTCACTCCAGGAGTCGATGATACTCTAGCATGGTGCGCTTCTTTAGAGATTCTCCAAATAGTTAGGCCATCCATATTGACGTTTTTAGCTTGCTCGCTCTCGCAGCCAAACCAGAAGAGTTGGAAATCCTCCTCATCGCAGTAACTTACGGCAATGTAGAAGTTCAAAGGTATGTGGAACTGCTCTGAACTGCCCTGAACAGGTGAAGTTTCGTGCTTATCAAAGACTTTTAGCTGTCTTCGAAACACGGTCGCTCTTTTCCATGTCATCGAGAAAGAGATGGAATGGCGAAAGTCAAAGGGCCTCCCTATCGGCTTTGAGGCCATGCAAGCTTCCAAGCCTATCGTTGCCGTTGGCCCAGAGCACCCCCTCGAGGATGAGATCTTGATGGCTGATTACTTCCGTATGCAAATCTCCCAGCTAAGCGAAGCGCAGTGATATGGACCTTTAAGACTGACCTCTTCAGATGGTATTGATGGACTTGCCGGAGTTCACACTTCTGTAAGTCGCTCAGAATGTCCTGCTTGAGTTCACACTGATGGAATACAGCACCCACATCATTCCCCAGCTGATACCTGGAAGACATTGTTCCAGCCATCTAGCGAGAAAACCGACTCGCAAGATGTGGTCCACCCATCTCCCTTATTCCGAGCATCCCAAGTTCCTGCGCACTTGGAAATTCTGAGATTACTTCGGGAGAACCCAGCTGATACCATTACCATCATCGCTGTTGGACCTCTGACAAACTTGGCATTGGCTGCTGCGGAGGATCCCGAGACTTTCCTGAAAGTCAAAGAAGTGGTTGTGATGGGCGGTGCTGTCGATGTAGAGGGCAACATTACACCAGTTGCCGAGTTCAACACATACGCAGATGCAGTTGCAACAGCTCGTGTCTTTGCCTTGACTTCGCCAAATCCAGCTGTAAGACTTTCTACCATTCATTCTATCCAAATACTTGATTTCAACATCAATACCTTTCAAACTTCATTGGGAAAAGCCTCCAAATTTTCCGTTCACACTTTCTTGATACAACTCGAAAACATTGCGGAAATATATGCTGATCTAACCACAGTCGACCATGCCACCACCACCCGCCAAGATGTCTACTCTCCCACCATATCCAGCGAAGCTCTCAAGAAGGCTTAACCTGACCCTTTTCCCACTGGACATTACAACACCACACCAACTTCGTCAATCGTCTTTTGACGCCGTTGTTGGCCCTCTCATCACCCAAGGAAGTCCTCTCGCCGAATGGACCTCGGCGTTTGTCCACAAGACCTACGAGAAAATGCAATCCCTCTCCGGTGAATCAGCTGATCCAGGGTAAGCCAATTTCACGTCTCATTTCTTCCATTTCAACATCGTCTATGTAGCTCCCACGATGTAAGAAAAATGAAAACGAACAAATACTAACAAACTTGTTTCCCTGCAGAATTGAGATGCACGACCCTCTCTGCGTCTTCTACATGATGACCCGCAACTCTCCATCCTGGAACCTCGCTCCCCGCGCGCCAGAAGACATTCGTGTTGAAACCGCTGGCCAATGGACACGAGGAATGCACGTTGTCGATCGTCGACGCCGCAAGAAGGGTGGAAATGTCGAGCAAGTGATGAGTCCAGGCGCAGCCATCATCTCTAACCCAATGGAGGCCGTCCAGCTTGGAGGGGATGTTGTGCCAGCTGAGGAGGCACCTGGTGATGATGATGGATGGTTGAGTGTGACCAAGGGAAATAGGATCAACAGAATTGTGGGAAGTCCTGGGGAGGATATTCCGGGACCATATTTGATTAGCAGGGTGTTCAATCCCGAAGCGTAGGAGGCTGTGGTCAATTCAAGAATTATGAGGTTTGAATCTTGGAAAAGTCTAGAATTGGATACATGGATTGGTTAGGAAGAAGGATATCATGGGTTTATAAGGAAGATTGGATATGAATTCTTTAGAATTGAGAAGGTTGTAGGGTTGAAATAAAAGTAGGGCTTGCTACAATACATGAAATCAATACAAACGTTCGCTTAATCGACTTCAGCTCCGTCAATACCTCGCCTCGCAGCATCTATCTTGCCAAGCCAAATCTCACAGGATCATTAACGTCTTCGAGTAAGAACAATTCTAGAGGGCTAGTCTACTGTATTCAGTGGGAGGAATAATTGAAAGACCTGGAGGTGGAAAGCTTGCCCTCGAAGAAAGCACGCACACGTGAACAACCCAGTACTGAGAAATGGAATCAGGACGAAGCTCCATGAACCCCTCGATGCAAACTCCAAGATCTGAAAATCGTAAAAATCTTTCACGTTCTGTTTCCCTATCAAGAAATCCCCTGCAAAAATCGAACTGCCGCCCAGAACGCCATATATGCAACATAGCTCATCCTTTTCACCACAATACTTCCAGACATCTCAATCCATCATATCTCCGACAGCTTGGCTTAGCATTCCCTTGAGTCACTCATGTCTTCATGAGTGCTTTACACCTCCAATGACAGCCCCTCTAACCTTCTCCCAGTCAATACTGTCGTCCATCTCCTCGTCCACCAGTCCCACCACCACAACGTTATCGCCTCGAATCAAATACAGTCCATGATCGACCTCGCTCGACATCTCTGGATCATCCGGTGGCCGAATAATGCGCTCTTTGGTTCCAGATAGTACCTACGCAATGGTTAGCAGCTGCCAAACGACGTTAAGAAAGGATTGGGACATACCAGGTTTGTCATTTGATCGCAGGAAAGTAATGTACCGACAAGAGTTCTGGAGTCACTGGTCATAACCAAAACCTTTTCTATCCAGCTGTCAGATTCGGCTGTAAGCGTTGTAGACAAGAAGGGGGGCGGTGATAGAGGGGCAACTTACGGTTTACATAGGCTTGAAGAGACATGATTGTGGTCTTCGTCCCCGCTGCCGACGTTGCGGCGCGAATGTGAGAGCTTTAGGACAGTGCCGAATTCGGATTTGAGAAGTGTGTGAGCGATTTTGGCGTCGAGAAAGAAGGTTGATGTAGATTTCACTGGAGAAATGGAATTTCCTTGCGAGCTTCAAATGAAGAGGCTTCAGCCTTGCTAGAGAGTGGTGGTGTGTACGGGGGCCGACTTGGACCCCAAAGCTTCCATCCCATGTTCACTCGCTCATGGATGGAGCTCCCCCGAGCAACGTCAACACCACCACTTGCGTCTTGCGCGGCCTTCCTCAACTCCCCCACCACAACCTTTTAATTTCGTCGCGGGATCGTGCAAAAAACACACACAGCCATGTCGTATTTCTTCTCGACGCCCGTCGATATCGACATCGTGCTAGAAGATGGAGACGAGAGGGCCATGGTAGATATGAAGACCGAGAAGGGTCGACGAAATTAAAAGGTTGTGGTGGGGAGTTGAGGAAGGCCCGCGCAAGCGCAAGTGGTGGTGTTGAGCATTCTCGGGGGAGCTCCATCCATGAGCAAGTGAACATGGGATGGAAGCTTTCAGTGCAGATCGGCCCCGTACACACCACCACTCTCTAGCAAGGCTGAAGCCCTCTTCCGTTTGAAACTCGGCAAGGAAATTCCATTTCTCCAGTGAAATCTACATCGAGCCCTTTCTCGACGCCAAAATCGCTCACACTCTCAAATCCGAAATTGGCACTGTCCTAAAGCTCTAGCCATTCGCGCCCGCAACGTCGGCAGCGGGGACCGAGCCGGATGGTGCTCAAGCCTATGTAAACCGTGAGTTCCCCTCTATCACCGCCCCCCTTCTTGTCTACAACACTTACAAGCCGATGTCGGCTTCAATGGGTTCTGGTTATGACCAGTGACTCCAGAAGCTTGTCGGTACATTACTTTCCTGCGATCAAATGACAAACCTGGTATGTCCCAATCCTTTCTTAACGTCGTTTCGCAGCTGCTGACCATTGCGTGGGTGCTGTCTGGAACCAAAGACACTCGGCCACCGGATGATCCAGAGATGTCGAGCGAGGTCGATCATGGACTGTATTGATTCGAGCGATAACGTTGTGGTGGTGGGACTGGTGGACGAGGAAATGACACGACGTATTAACTAGGAAGAGGAACACGAACGGGAATGTAAAGCACTCATGAAGACATGAGTGACTCAAGGGAATGCTAAGCCAAGCTGTCGAGGAGATATGATAGATTGAGATGTCTGGAAGTATTGTGGTGAAAAGGATGAGCTATGTTGCATATATGGCGTTCTGGGCGGCAGTTCGATTTTTGCAGGGATTTCTTGATAGGGAAACAAGAACGTGAAAGATTTTTACGATTTTCAGATCTTCAAAGTGCATCGAGGGGTTCATGGAGCTTCGTCCTGATTCCATTTCTCAGTACTGGGTTGTTCACGTGTGCGTGCTTTCTTCGAGGGCAAGCTTTCCACCTCCAGGTCTTTCAATTATTCCTCCCACTGAATACAGTAGACTAGCCCTCTAGAATTGTTCTTACTCGAAGACGTTAATGATCCTGTGAGATTTGGCTTGGCAAGATAGATGCTGCGAGGCGAGGTATTGACGGAGCTGAAGTCGATTAAGCGAACGTTTGTATTGATTTCATGTATTGTAGCAAGCCCTACTTTTATTTCAACCCTACAACCTTCTCAATTCTAAAGAATTCATATCCAATCTTCCTTATAAACCCATGATATCCTTCTCCCTAACCAATCCATGTATCCAATTCTAGACTTTTCCAAGATTCAAACCTCATAATTCTTGAATTGACCGCAGCCTCCTACGCTTCAAATTGAACACCTGCTAATCAAATATGGTCCCGGATGTCCTCCCAGGACTTCCGATTCTGATCCTATTTCCCTTGGTCACGCTCAACCATCCATCATCATCACCAGGCGTCCTCAGCTGGCACAACATGCTCCAACTGGACGGCCTCCATTGGGTTAGAGATGATGGCTGCGCCTGGACTCATCGCTTGCTCGACATTTCCACCCTTCTTGCGGCGTCGACGATCGACAACGTGCATTCCTCGTGTCCATTGGCCACAGTTTCGACACAAATGTCTTCTCGCACGGGAGCCCAGGATGGAGAGCTGCGTCATCTAGAAACGCAGAGAGGGTCGTGCATCTCGAATTCTCAGGAAACAAGTTTGTTAGTATTTGTTCGTTTTCATTTTTCTACATCGTGGGAGCTACATAGACGATGTTGAAATGGAAGAAATGAGACGTGAAATTGGCTTACCCTAGATAGCTGATTCACCGGAGAGGATGCGTTCTCGTAGGTATTGTGGACAAACGCCGAGTCCGTCGGCGAGAGGACTTCCTTGGGTGATGAGAGGGCCAACAACGGCGTCGAACAAAGTAGCAAGAAGTTGGTGTGGTGTTGTAATGTCCAGTGGGAAAAGGGTCAGGTTAAGCCTTCTTGAGAGCCGCTGGATATGGTGGGAGAGTAGAGCATCTTGGCGGGTGGTGGTGGCATGGTCGACTGTGGTTAGATCAGCATATATTTCCGCGAGTTTTCGAGTTGTATCAAGAAAGTGTGAACGGAAAATTTGGAGGCTTTTCCCAAATAGAAGTTTGAAAGGTATTGATGTTGAAATCAAGTATTTGCGATAATGATGACAAGTCTTACAGCTGGATTTGGCGAAGTCGAGCAAAGAGCGCGAGAGAGTGTCAACTGCATCTGCGTATGTGTTGAACTCGGCAACTGGTGTAATGTTGCCTCTACATCGACGGCACCACCCATCACAACCACTTCTTTGACTTTCAGGAAATTGTCGGAGATTCCCGCACACCGAATGCCAAGTTTGTCAGAGGTCCAACAGCGATGATGGTAATGGTATCGGCTGGGTCTCCGAAGTAATCTCAGAATTTCCAAGTCAGGAACTTGGGATGCTCGGAATAAGGGAGATGGGTGGACCACATCTTGCGGATCAGTTGTCGCTACGAGATGGCTGGAACAATGTCTTCCAGGTATCAGCTGGGATGTTGTCATATTCCATCAGTGTGAACTAGAGCAGGACATTCTCAGCGACTTTACAGAATGTGAACTCCGGCAAGTCCATCAATACCATCTGAAGAGGTAAGAATTAAAGGTCCATATCACTGCGCTTCGCTTAGCTGGGAGATTTGCATACGGAAGTAATCGCACCATCGGTACCCGTGGGGGTGCTCTGGGCCAACGGCAACGATAGGCTTGGAAGACTGCATGGCCTCAGAAGCCGGATAGGGAGGCCCTTTGACTTCGCCATTCCATCTCTTTCTCGGTCACATGGAAAAGAGCGACCGTGTTTCGAAGACAGCTAAAAGTCTTTGATCACGCAAACTTCACCTGTTCAGGGCAGTTCAGAGTAGTTCACATCTTGAACTTCTACATTGCCGTAAGTTACAATGAGGAGGATTTCCAACTCTTCTGGTTTGGCTGCGAGAGCGAGCAAGCTCAAAAAGCGACCAATATGGATGGCCTAACTATTTGGAGAATCTCTAAAGAAGCGCACCATGCTAGAGTATCATCGACTCCTGGAGTGAAGTCGATCGCGAATCCGACCCACGTAAGAATCCAGAATTCAGCAGCTAGTACTCACCGGGGTCAGTATCGATAAATAGTCGGTTAAGAGGGGCCATTGTGAGATAAAGCTAGAAACAGCTTGGTACTGGAGGGAGTGTGATAGAGAATGGTTCCTAACAGTGCAGTGGAAGGAGAGATGAAATCAACAAATCTTGAAGGATTAGACATAGATACGTTATATTTATAAAGTTTCAGGATGGAGCAGTGTTGTGGTTGCGAGAATCTCAGGTGCTGTCTATCAGCAACCGAGCTCGTTTTAACCTTCACAATACGTA
>JBAMDN010001151.1:0-10932 GCA_037074945.1 Tetracladium marchalianum
TAGCACTAGTAGATAGAAGCAAGAGCTTCTCGTCCTCTGGTGAGAAGCTCTATAGTCAAATATGATTCCTCTTCTGTCACTGTAAGATTTCTTATAATAAAAGGTGTATTAGTTTTTTATAATAATTATAATACAGATTATAATTTTGTCACGACCGATAGGGTGATAAGCGAGTTTCCACCCATGCCTATCATTGCTCTCAGAGAACAGTATGATGGGCAAAAGCCTCGTCTCAGTCATGTTACAGAACGAGCACCTAAGAGTAACACTAGAGCGCGTTTGCCGCTCTTACGCTATATATATCTAGATCGGCCTCCCCCTCTTACAGAGGGAGGTCAACAGACATAATCAATTAACTCACTCTACTTTCTGGTTTACCCAGAAACAATCACTATATTCACTACTACTCTGCTCGTAGACCAAGAACAGTCCCATAAATTTTCAAGTTGATTAGATTAAAGTTACGAAAGATATTAATTTTTAAAGTCAAAGTAATGGCCAGTGGCAGTACCTGATCAGGTAGGTACTGGCCCTTGTGCTTGGAAGCCACCAGTACATCCACTGACTTCCCATAACTTTCGTGATTTTAAATTTTTATAATTATTATAATTAACTTATTATAAAGACTATGACACTTATATTGATTTTGGTTGAATAAATTACACGTTTACACTCATTTTAATATATATTTTATACACAGTCACAATCCCAAGATTGATTAAATAATACGGCTACGTATGGCGAAAACGCGGAATTTTTTGGTGCAGATACCCGGGAGCACTATCAGTAATGGCTGGATAGATACCCGTCTATATTAAATTAGATCTGGATGATATCCAGTGGTCATCATCAGTGATACCCGCGGGTATTACCCGTCCAGCTGCCAAGTCTGGTTTTCCTCGGAGCTATTCACTTGGCCAAGTTACTGGATCACTTGGTCAAGTGGACATCTCAGTTAGGGGCCCGGAAAAAGGAGAGAACAGAGAATTCTTCATCCACTATACACATTTTTCAGAGACATGGCCACACACGAATGCTGTCGAACGGCGATCTGGTCCGGGCCATCACCCACAACATTAATTAGCTAAGTAAACAGGCTATATACATAGCTTCTTGAATAGATATTAGGAAAAGAGTACGGCTCCTGTTGAGACCTGACACTGTTGGCCAGGGCTTTTGGTGAGTTAAACACGACTCTCTAAGTCTATTATCAGCTTTTCTATACAAATCTAATATCTTGGCTAGAGTTATCCCGATGAAGGGCAGGCGACACTAGAAGTTAGATTTGAAATATCTCTCTCCTGATCGCTAGAACTACAAGGCCAGATTTCCGTTTCTGCTGTACTCAATACAGCAAAAGCCTATTCCGAAATGGATAACCAGGATTATACACAAGCTCGCTCCGGGCTATAATATAAGCTACACCACTCACTTCTGGCACCACAGCCTTGAAATCCCCAAATTCCACCTCCTTAATTACTATATCATTCAATATACTCTTAATAATACTCTTCACGGTAGACTTCTGCCCTACGCTTAATTTACCACTTATAAAATATAACGCGGCGTGCGCATTTACGCCAGTACCCCTTGCGCTTCGATCAATCTCTCCGTCTTTGAATAATTATATTTATATTCCTGCTATAATTCTTTAAGTCGTGTGGAGAATTCGTGAAAATAAAATTAAAGAGATTACTTAAGTCCGACTCGAATAGATACTTAATCTTTATACTTACGTCTTGAATAATAGCTACGCGGATTTTACGACTAAGTGATCTGAATGCGCTAGAATTCTCGAGAGCTATATCTAATTGCTGCGAGACGGGCAGTATTCTAACCGAAATAATTACGAAGAGTAACCCGCTTAAAAAAATGTCAAAGATTATATCTCTCACGTCGGGAACTGTCGCTGTTTACTACTACAGGTATACGAAAGATAGGACATTTCTGAACGACGTTTGCGTTACTTCGCCCGTCTCCTTGTCGAAGCTCGCGCGACCGTAAATCATCCCCGATGAAGAACTCATTCTGACCACCTGGGCGTCGTGTTTTTCCTTTCCCAGGACCCCAGTTTCCAAGTCTACTTTGGTAATGGCGAGAATACCATGTCCATACATGTTACTGTAACCCTTAGTATTGATAAAAATTACATCTAGGTCTGCCTCGAGTAGATTACTTGGCGTGGTCAAGATTACACCGTACATATCACCATGACCTCTTGGTTCAAGTAAGATTCCGCAACAGAGGGCATCATGGTGCTACTTGAAAAAGCGACGCTTCTCTAGCACAGTAGAGCCGCAGATGGGTGGGAGACCGGAGACAATTATGCGGAGTGGTTCGCCGCTGGTATGGGTATCGGTTGCCAATTCCATTGCGGGGTAAAAAGATTAGGTGCTTCGTCATTTGGGACGATTTGAGTTGTGTTGTCAGGCATTTCGGGTGGGTAATTCAAAAGTATGTAACTCAGAATCAACGAAAAGAGTGTTGAAGGTGTTGAAAAGAATATCACGAGTTAAGTATGTGTTCTCCTCCTTGTACGTAAATATCGCGGGTGATGGTGCCCTGTTCTGATGCCAAGCACGTTCTGCCAGCTTATTACCAGGACAAACTTCAAACGGTCAACTGTACTTTTGTATGAGTAGAAAATATTATACACGGCTCTTTGAGTCCAACATCTCCTTTTAAATACACATCTGATCATGTTGGCCAAATATTACGAATTTACTTTCAGGGGATCTTGACGTTTACCAGCTGATAAGGGGTCGTCATCGTCTTCCCCAAAGTTTCAAATTAACCTCAGACAAGACATCGGATAAACTGCCTTCTAATTCGCCACCCGAGATCGCGGCCTCACCTCCTCACCGTCCCCATCTCTCCCCTCGATTGATTCGTCCTATCTTTCATGTGCCTTGCACTGAGGTGCGTGCCAGCACACCTCACTTCTCAACCTCACTGTAGGCGCAAAAGTAATAATTGCGTTACCCATAGACTTCCCTTAATTCCCATCAATCCCATTCCATTGTTCAGCTGTTTCTGTCTTAATCTACCACGCAAAGAATGTCTACTCCCAAAAAAACATACTTTCTATCCCCAAACTGGGACACTCCTCCCCTCGGCGCAATAGCCCTAGGAAACATCATCACCTCCCCTCGCGACCCATCCTCTACCCTTCTCTCTCCAACTCCATCTACCCCTCCCAATATTCTCGCTTCCCAGAAAACCGACCTTGCCCTCCTTCGAAGCTCATCAACCACCATCTCGCTCGGCGTCTGGGCCTCCTTTCTCTCCGTCCTCGGTCTAGGCGCCGATGCTGGTGTGTCTTGGGGAAATGAGCTTGGAACCACTTACACCGTCGACACACTAGACACCACCTTTTTTGACTTATCCTCAAACCCAGAATCCGAAGCATATCTGCAATCCCGGATCCAGGATCCACGGGTACAACTTTTCTTGAAGTCTGGGTCGAAGAGAAAAGGAAAGTCGGTGTTTATCGTTACGGGGGTGAAGATTGCGCGGGGCTTTGCGCTCAGCACCGAAGTCGTTAACAGCCAGGGTGTGAGGGGAAAATTGGGTTTGGGAGCAGCCGCTGCGGGCGTTCCCGTGGAGGGCGGGCCAGAAGTTGAGGTTTCGTGGGAGAACAAGAGAGGATATGGATTTGGAGGTAGTACTGATATTGTTTTTGCTTATAGAGTGAGAGAAATATGGAGAAGGGGAGAGGAAATCGGCCACAAAGAATTTAACAAGGGTGCTTTCATGAGTACTGATGGAAAAGGTAAGGGAGGGGAAGGGGATACAGATTTGATCATCGATGTTGGGGATGTGGATGTTACAGTGACAGACCTTGACGATGGCCAAAACTTAAAGACCGCCCAAGTCTACGAGGATGACGAAGAGATTGTGTGTATATTTCCCTGAAATTCGTCGTTAGATCATGTCTTTTGCTGTCTATACTGGAGCTAGCTATGCAAATATCATGCTACTCCTTTTGTCAATTCACTCTTGATAGCGTCCCATACCCAATCAGCGCCTAAGTTCCACGGAGCAATATAATAGCAGCGAGGACTTTCTCTCGCTGTGCCTGCCAATATTCTAAGCATGATTTTCATTGCAGAAAGTGTATTCGCTTTCCACAACAGATCATTTTTATTTGTTTCACTGAGCGAGATATCCTCGCTCAGCCTCGCACCAACATACTCAAGCACTATCGCTGCCAAACTCGCCGCGATGGGGGTTGCGATTGAGGTTCCAGTACTACGAGCTGTGTCTCCTTCGGAGGAGAGCCATGCTGAAGAAACCTCTTCTCCAAGAGTTCCAAAGTTTGGAAGATCGGGGTCCGGATTTGGATTGAAGCCGGCAAAGTTACCCTCGCCACACGTTGCGCGGACGGAGATGACCTCGCTGTGCTTAGCTGGGAATGCTATGTCTTCATTGCCTCCAGAGTTTGACGCAGCAGCGAATAATAAAACGTCTTTCCCTCCCGCATACTTGATCGCGGTCCGAATGCCCCAATCCAGCTGCGTAAAGCCGAAAGACATTGTTATGATCTTTGCTTGCCATTTTTCAGTGGCGTGCTCGATGGCCTTGTTATCTATAGTTAGCATAATGATTGAGATTTCACGAGTCAATTCTTACCTTGGAAATACCTTGACTGTTGGGTAGACCATCTTTTTTCCCTGCAACTCGGGCAATGTATATCTCTGCGTATGGTGCAATCTTCAAGATCAATCCAGCCGCGTGTGTTCCGTGACCATCAGCATCATCTGCCTTCTCGATGGGCAGTTCTCCTCCAGCTTCGCCGTCCATCCAGGAACCATAGCCTTTGATTCTGCCGCGATGACTCATTATCAGGGCCGACTTGAGGTCGACACCAGTATCAAGAATTGCAATACGTATAATACCCCGCCCAGACCTCCGTTCATATCGCGGCCTCTTGGAGAAAACCACTTCGCGTTCAAGAAGTGGGTGAATCTCGTTCTCCAACCGTGAAATCCAACCGTCCGAGCTTTGTTGTCTGCAATACTGTTAGATTGACTATCCAGGTAATGAGATCTCAATATTAGTAACTCACTTTGCTACGTCCATTGTCCCAGAAGTATAATCAAATAACCGTAGACTATGACAAGGCCGAGGTCCATGCCTTCGATAAGCTAGATTTGAAACCTCGGTTTGAAGACCACCGAATAGTATTTCATCTAACTCTTCGGATGACATTTGGTATCCTTTCATCAAAATAGATCTCAGTGGTTTGATGACTTTAAGTCTAAGAATGTCTCGTACTCTCTCTGCTGGGTCACATCCAGGATTAGATTCTATCAAATGATCGTGGCTTAAGCATGCTGTGATTGCAGTGTGGTACAGTCCATGGATACTCCACGTTTGATCATCATAAACTCCATCCTGACGTCTTTGATTGTCGATTTCTTTGAGAAGATCCAAAGCTGTTGCTCGAACAGCCCATGACGCAAAACCAGTTGAACCGTCAGTAATATTGTCCTCCACGAAAGTATTAGCGTATACCTCAAACAATACGATGCCCAAGTCAAAAATGCTTGGGTATACATTGATATCCGATTGTGAAAGCGAATGAGGTTGATCCCGAAAATGAACTGCCAGGTATGGTTTGCGCAAATACGGAACTCTTAAACTTCCCGAAGGTTTGAAGTAGATTTTGTCTTTTGTCCATTGTCCATACCTCATCCAGTTTGAGTTGTGAAATTCCAAGGCAGAGTTCGCCAATACGAACGCTAGGATGCACTTCTCGCGGACATTCAAACCCTCCCAGAAGTAAGTGACAGGGGAGTTCTCTAACGGAGATCGAATGCATTCTCGGAGAGAGATAATCGGATGGCCGGGTGGTAAATGTTTATCAGAGAGATCAGCATCTAGACGGTAGTTCCGAGGCCCACTTTGGGAGATCTTCAAGCGAATCCGTCGGCCCTGTCTGCGGCTGTTCATTACGATGGCACATATATCAATATCTTCTAGCTGTGGATGTACGTCCTGACGAACGGTGTGGTTCCTATTTCGAGGGTGGGTAGGCACAGAAATATCTTCTACGTCAGAGAATTTGACTCGATCCCTGAACGGTGAGGCCTATCAGTTCCCATAAAAACATCTCTATACTGCATGCTTTATGACTTACTTTGATTTCACCATTGTGACCTCCGCGTCCGTCTCAAGCCAGTCGCTTTGAGAGTGGCCAGCACAAGCAGAAAACATCATGTCATAAGAAGATTCATTAGTCTTCGAACATGACAAACGCAACTGAGCAACTCCAGGTCCAGGGCAACGATGAGTCTGTTGCCAATGGCGGGACAAAGCATCGTAAAGATGGTTTGCTTGTCGAAGGATCTTATCAGGTGATCGCAAATCCCATGTTGTATCGGCAACTTCTGTATCAGACCAGAGAACTGCATGGTCATTTTGACCTCTACTATCAAGACCAATTCGGATGACTAAACCCGCCAGGCTCTGGTTATGACGACTCAAGTTGATAATGAACGAATCTCGGAAAAGTTCGTGTGAATTGCTCGAGCGTCCAGGTTTTACACTGCGCGCCTTTAAGAAACGGTGCAGACCACATCGCTGCGGGGAATTTCGGGAGCTTGAAACTCGCAGACGCTCCAGGTTTGAGTACGAGTTGTCATTCGACTGACGGCGCTGAGAAGGAAGAACAAGATACAGTCAGCAAAAATCATAAATAATGTTCAGAGCTTGTCACAAGAGGTGGGGAATAGCAGCGCTTTGGCTCCAAGTCTCAACTAACATCAAAGAGCCCTTCGAACTTTTTAAGAATTTTGTTTAAAATCCTGTCAACACTTTCTCCTGCGCATAAGCGGGCTAAGGTGTCGAGAATACGCTGTATCTCGTACTCTAAGTTGACGAAGAATCGCTTCCCCTGGTCATCGCAAACTCGTCCTTGCACGGTGCGAGCTTGGATATGTGCCGCCCGCTGGAATATCCCCAGAATTTCGAAGGCAAAGTCAATGCGACCCGTTGTCGCCCTAGGCAAACCTTGAGGTAAATTAGTTGACATCGCAGGTAATGTTGTGAGACCTCCTGGATCCAGAATAAGAGTGAGGCTGAATGAAAATGAACAGAACCCTACAGTAATGTATATACTCTTGGCGGCGCTTACCATGCCCTGTAGATTATTCTGTGGATTATGTAAGCCGAATGTGCCTAACTACAGCGAGCAGGCTGGCGCGCACCTGTCAGAATCACCCAGAATTGCAGGATCGCGCAAATGGAATGACAACCAGCGCGTTGAAGATTTCCAAGTTCCTAGTATCCTATGGAAACAAACCTCATGAGAAAGTGAGCCGCTATACCCCGGACAGAGATCCGCAGAGATGGAAGCCTTTGGAGAGGAGGCATCAGGAATCAAGCAGCGAACCCTCGATTGCCAGGTGTTACTCAGTCGGTCTGTAGAGACAGAAAACGATTGGATTCGAGACCTAACAGCAGATTTCAATATTTGGATCGCCAGTGTTGGTGCCCTTGCTCACGATCACTTATCTATTGATTACCGGCTTCGAGGCTTCCCCGATGTCAAACATGTTGTGGAAGATCTGCTTGGCATTCTGGCTATAGACATCAAGCATGGTTAGTTCTGTTTATAACACTCCTACTGCTGAGTATTGGAGAATTACCGCTGAATGTTCACTCGGTAGCAACGTCTTGCGAGGACAGATTGCCTGCGGAGGATACACCCATGATTCCTGAGGATGAACCAAACGAGGATGAAACTCCAAGATCATCGTCAATCTCAATTTCTTCACTTGCGTCATGGTCTAGCATCTTAGGATCTTCTCACGTATCTTCCCGCGGCAGTCCAATACAGGATGTCGAGCCTATGCAAATCAACAATCCGTCAGTAGATGATTCGTCGCACCAGTCAGCTCCTTCTGAAGCGTGGTCATCTATTCGAGAAACACTAGATAAGCTTGTGAAAGTTGCTACTGCAATTCGATCAGCTGGAGCACAACATCGAAGTATCAGGGCCGCTCGTTACCGTGGACCGTAAGTGATAATCGGAGAGTGAATTATTTCCTTTCCTGGCTTATTTAATCCTGAACTATGTCTCTGGAGCAAGAACTCCACAATTCCCTTATCAGGCAAAAGCTAACTCCCTGTTCTTCTAGTGACGCAGATGACTTCGAAAAACATCTGAATTACATCGTTAGTCGGGAGTATCCTCGTGCGACGAGTTATCTTCGCAATCGCCTTGTCGAGAGCAATTTGCGAAGATTAAATGCTTTCTCTTACGCACAACAACACTTCAGTCACCTAGCTTCCGGGACGACCCATGAAGCGGCTGTCGCGCCCAAAGAATCTAGGAAGAATGTTCAACAACCTTACCCCACTACTGGCCTTGAAATTCCCACACAAGGTCTCAAAATACTCCCATCCTCACGGAGTCAAGCACCTACCCATACAAGTTCGTCCCATGTCGGCCCGAAAGGTATTCAGCTTCCTTCTTCGGAGCCTATGGCTGCCTCTGCTCCTACTGTTTTGTCCAGGGGAACGTTTTTGGAGGCGAAACACGAAGTCTGCCGGCCCCCATCTGTTTCCAAAAGTCAAAAGCACTTCATTTGCCCATTTTGTTGCCAAACACTTCCAGTGATCTACCTTGAAAAGGCAACGTGGAAGTAATTATGACCTATGGATGGAAATAAGTTTGACTTAACATACTAATAATTCATAGTGGCCATGTAAAGAAAGATCTTCAGCCGTATGTATGTCTCTTCGAGAACTGCGAACAAGCTCATGAGTTATTCAGCTCTTCCAAAGAGTGGCTAAATCATATGCAGTTTGAGCATCTTCGTCAATACCAATGCCCGGATGCTTCCCATAAGAGCCTTCCTCTATTCACAAGTCGGAAGCTGTTTGAGGAACATATGTTGGAAGTTCACGAAGGGACGTTCGCAAGTAAACAACTTTCCACTATAGTCGATATGCAAATACGACCTGGTTTACTTCCATTTCATGACTGCCCCTTTTGTAAGTGGCCTTCGGCTCCTCGGTTGCAGGATCATATGAGAACGAAGCACCTGGCATATCGTTTTCATGACCAAAAGGTTCCATTCACTGCAAATAATTGTCCTCTGTGCGACTGGCCAGAGGAGCAGGAGGCAGCTGAGAGAAGAGCTACGTTTGTAGGTGCAGATTGGACGGATTCAGCTGAGGGCGACTCCGAGAAAAATGGACTAAATCAAATACAATTAAAATTGGAAAGTTACGCCCGCCACAGTTCACAACAAGGAGGCCATAAACGGCGGAAGCTTGATAAAAGTCATGAGTTGGCAAACGCTAAAGGGAAGGGGATATCATCCAGAGACGACGACACAGATACAGAGGCGGATACTGTAAGTGATTTAGAACCTATTGACGTTATAAATCATATTGCAGAGCATCTTCTCTCGTTCTCACTTAAGGTCTTACGATGGGCTGGAAATGAGAAAGATGATTCGGCTTCAATCAATGCGGACTCTGTCGAGACAGCTCCTAGCTATCAGAAGATGCTTCAAGGACCAAAGCCTGTGTTTGATGAGAGTACACTGCTGGATTACGCTAAGAACTCCAAAGAAAAGGCAGGTCTAGGTGCTGTCAATATGAGTGCTTGGAGTTTGTCCGAGCAAGAAAACTTTCCTGCGCTGCTAGAATATTTCGGTCTGGATTGGCGTGGAATAGCAGATTTCATGACCTCAAAAACCTATGCAGAGGTGAGCTCTCGCGCTTGTTCTTATTTGAACACAATGCTTTTTATCCTCCTATGGTGAGAAACCAGGGTGAAACTTACGCAGCCTAGGTGAGAGATTACTTTTACTTGCATCCGGAGACGATGCCTGAGTGGGCGGCAATAGCCTCGAATGCCACCGAGAAGCGTAAAAGGGGTGAACACAGAGGCCCATTGCCTCCCGCATTGGCCCTCCTAAAGCACAACTCCGCACAATCACCTCTACTCAACCATAACGACGAACAGAATACTGTCGCACAGACGCTCTACGACCATTATGATTTCTCAGTAGAAGATCTGAAGATGAGGCCGGGCAATTTTGGCCTTCCCTACCCATCAAGCGTTGCGAAAAAGCCAATACATGATCTTGGCCTGGCTACAAAGCCTAAGACACCATCTTCTCCTTACCCTATTCCCATACCCGCACATAAGCTCGAAGAGGCCGTGGAGATCTACGCCAAATACCTCGCCGCAGAAAGAGAAGAGCTTCTAGCAGACCGAAATACGACTGCTCTCAATATTCATTTACACCCCTCCAAGGCAGTTCATGCATTAGAGCGCTTGCAAACCCCGGGAAAATCGTCGAAGCATCTCCGAGATGAATCAGGATCGGCGTCAGATCAGGATGCTATGACGGATGTCTCATCAGATTTTGATTTTGGAGCTAGCATCAAATCGACCGACGCCAATGTTTCTAAGTCAAGCAAGGTCAAGTCGTCAAGGAGGCCGCACAGGGTATTTCTTCCTTCCCATAGATTGAAGACTCGGTTAATTCGACTCTTGGGAGTTTGTTCTGATTGTCGCAAGAAAAAAGTTGTGGTAAGTGGGAATTATCTCAAGGAAAGTATCTCACTAATCTCTTCAAGTGTCCTCTATCCCACCAAGACATTGAGCATCTACAACGCATCATTGATCATAGAGCCAAATATGAGTCTGAAAAAAATCCGCAAAAGGAGTCGCAGTCCCTAAATCCACCAGACAACCCGAGATCGGATCTTTGGAATACATCAGGCGGGCATGAGGGCCGATCCGGACTTTCAGAAAACGAATTCTCCTTTATGGACCAACTGCGCTCACAGCCCCCCATATATACCAACCCACTCAGACCACAAGCGCCAGATGAAGATCTGCTCTCCGATATAGCTCTCGGACCAGCTTTTAATAATTTATATTCCCCTGCTCAACAACAGTCA
>JBAMDN010001152.1:0-28502 GCA_037074945.1 Tetracladium marchalianum
CTCCCTGACCACACACTTTTTTTTCACAAACAAACAGGAATCTATCAATTATCTCCCACTTCACAATATACTTGCAATAATTAACCGGTACGATGAGTTTATATTTTAATTCATGAATACTGACGGGGGAGTCAATTGCGGCTCCTCCTCGGTAACTCGGCGCAGAACTGCCCGAAGCGAAATCATATATCCACGTCAACCCCCATTCTCTCTCATTACCCCACCAAACACCAGCAAAAATACCAAAACACCATCTCAATCCAAATTCAAGTTCAAAACCATGACTTCAACATTACCGTTCGGAGCCGATCTCGCCTGGCCCCTCTGGGACTCGGAACCATCCACAGACGCCTTCTCCCTCCAAGAAAACACCGGCTCAACACACATCAATGGCGTAATCAAAGACGTGCAACGCCCATGGCTCTTCGGTTACAAACCCAGCAAACCCAATGGACGAGCAATCCTTGTCCTAGGAGGCGGCGGTTACATCGAGCTCATGGTCGGCAGAGAAGGAGTAGCAGTTGCACACTGGCTCACCAGTCTCGGTTTCCACGCCTTCGTCCTCGTGCATCGCTTTCCCACTTCCGTGACGAAACCTCAGGCACCCGTTGATGATGCACGTCGCTCATTACACTTAATTCAAAATGCTGGTTTTGCCCCTGCTGGCTTGGGTGTTTGTGGTTTATCATCTGGAGGCCATCTTGCCTCTGCTCTCCTCGCCTCGTACCCCTCATCCTGGGACTACCCCAATACCTCTGAATCCGCCGTCCGTCCTAACTTCGCTATCATTGGCTACGGACCCATCTCTACCAATGCCGTCGGCCGCCAAATCATTCCAGATAAAGCACCGCTCGCACCACCGGAAAAGCAAGAGCTGTATGATATCGTGCAGCCGGATGTGCAGCTCGTGGAACCAGCTCCGCCGACGTTCATTGTGTATTCTGGAAGTGATCCGATCGTGCCTGTGGTGAATGCGTATAGGTTGGCGGAGGGACTTATGAAGGCCGGGGGGAAGGTGGAGTTGCATGTGTTTGCGGAGGCGCCACATGGGTTTGGGATTGATACGCCTGATATTCCTGTGTCGAAGTGGCCAAGGATGTGTGAGGCGTGGTTGGAGCAGAATGGGTTGTTGGGTTCTTCGGAGTAGGAGAAGTAAAATTAAAGAAAATAACAATATGGCTCAAGATTTTATAATTCCTTCCAATTTTACTGCAAAGTGAGAGCCTATTTCTGGGTTCTACTTACATCCACAGGATCTCGGTGGAATTGTATTACCTTGTGTGTTTGCCCAAGTAGATGGTAGAAGATCTGTCATTTTTCAAAAAAGGGTTTCTGTCCCAGCCCATTCAAGATAGTGGAGGCTTAATATTTCGTGATATCTAGTAATCAAAAGTTGAAAGTAAGCAAAGATCACCATTGTCTACGACTGTGCCATGGATGAATAAATGCCTGGTGTATTCTCAAAAATTTCTCTACTCCCCATTGTCAAAATCTCGACCATTGAAATTACAACAGGACATAGCAACCAAAAATTAAATATATTGAGCGCAATGAAAATTCTCTCTTTCTTGGAAATCTCCTTCAGTCTTCCTCCATATTGAGTGACAAACTTGTCTTCTGTCAAAAATATCACATGACATCAAAATCCGGTCGCTATCTGCCGGGACCAATCAAACCCATGACTTCCCCTGAACTTTCGCTCGGCCCAAAAATAGGAACCGCCGACGTCTCCAACGACCTGCACAATCCACGACTTTGACATCGCAATCACAACTCTAACAAACCCTCTTCGCGCGATACAAGAGTAACACACAACAACGCCTTTCATTCACAGAAAACACTCCACACGATAAATACATTCACTCTTGCGTCAAAGCAATCCCCAAAGCTCGACGTTGCGACCAGACACAGCGCGAATACGCCCTTCACGAGCAACGAAAAACCCCCTTTTACACTTCCACAACCTCCACACCACCCCCTCCTAATCTAAACCTTACAATGCACCTCACCACCCTCACTCTCCTCCTCACCCTCACAACCCTCGCCTCAACCCAAGGTGTCGTTGGACCGGCAACAATAATCCAAGCAACGCAAGACAGCACGATCCGCGAAGCGCCCTCAATCTTCACCGTCAACGGCGTAACATCCGTAACGAGAATCATGTTTACGCAGACTTTTGCGACGACGGCACTGGGGACATGGGAGTTGGGACCGACGCCGAGACCGGGGACGATTGGACTGGGGGATATTCAGGGGAGTGTGGGGGGTGTGAAGAGTGCGGGTGGGAAGAGGAAGAGGGATTTGGGATGGGGTGTTGCGATGCCTACGGCTTGGAGATGGTAGGGTGGTAGATTGGGAAGAGGGGGAGGAGGGGCATGAGGGAAGAAAGATGGATGATTTTGAGGGAGTTGGGAAGAAACGATAAGATGGGATTAGAAGGGTGATGTTGATCAAGTCCTCACTATCATTATTCTTCTCCATTCTTCTCTCAAATCGACCACCACCGCCACCAACAACTTGCGAAGGAGAGGATATACATGCGACGAAAAGAAAACGAATTTCGTACGAATACCACACGCACTAGACGACCTTGATGCGGAAATAAACTAGAATATGGGGCAGGGGGGATGGCGTTTTTGCAACATATAACATAGAGAGGAGTACACCGCTGTAGTTGTCATGGGAGAGGAGCGAGCACATTTTTGATTCAAGAGGTCGAGAAATGGCGTTCTTTGTATATTGGATGGGAATGGGAGGGTCGTTTATATCTGTATAATCCTGTTCGTCATTTTTCTTGTAGATATTCCAGACGGTGAAAGCATTAGAAATGCTAGATTTTAAAACCCACATAGATTTGTGTCCCGAGTGCGTAAATCAACACTGTGTGGAAAACAAATCTCGAAGTGCCGTTCTTCTCCAGTGTTCTGTTGAGCATGGACGGAGAATTTGAACTTGAGGAGCCGGGATTCCTCAAGTCGACACTGTACCAAAGAACTTGTCAATCTCCTGTTGCCAATTCCAGCCGTTGCTTTTCTCTTCCTCTCTTTCGCCATGTGTATTTCTGTATTTCTCACCAACATTGCTTCCTGCGCAATTACAAGATACAACTTATAGAGACGGTGTGTGCGATCGCCATCGCACTATATGGACAATCAGTAAGTAGGTAGATCTTGATGGATAAATGTTCCACGCTGTTCTGCATTGCTTTTCCTCTTCTCAGTACAGGAAGAAGCAGCTACCGTTGTTGACAGTAAATATAAGATTACAACCTACAGTCAGTGGCAGTGATGTTTAATTGCTTCCATGGGGAATGACCCACACACACTTACTTGCTTTGGCAATATCCCATTGCAATTTACATATAGTAACCTAAGTGCTTGAAGGATCAATAATTACAATTGAAAAGATGGTGCCAAACGTCAAACTTTCTGCTTCTCTCTCAGAGCAAACAACGTACATATGCATCCAGACTCAGCTAGCCCAAGATACGTCGGTGAATCATTCGACGAAGTCGAGGCAAAGTAAATCTTACATAAATTCAAGTAATCTAAGTAGTTGTCACATACGACCATAGACTAAAGAAAATTGGGCATCCCGTCCGCTCTGCCATACACAAGCTTTAGATCGGTAGATTAGTAGTTGGGTGGGTGACCACCAGCGAATCCCTGCTGTTGTATGTTTTTTTTTGTGAATTTTTTGTGATTTTTTGGGGGGACGGGGATGAGGATGTTTGGCATGGAATTTTGGAGGGGTAATATGAGAGACGAGCAAGCCTAGGGTCATTTACATTCGTATAATTTTGATCTCATATATTTTTCTAAATTTCCAAAAAAGAACAAATAGGTTATAGTCCTCTTCTTCGCTGAATTTGCCCCCTTCTCTAAATTTCACAAAATAAAACCAACCAACGCAAAACTCCTTTTTTTTACAGAAATATCCTAGATCTTACCTGGACTCGACGTTTTTTATACCTCCTTCCTCAAAATGTTGCAGTAGGCACGGGCGATTGCATCCTCTGAGCACCACCGCTAGCACCAGCACCCTGCAAAACCAAAGTCCGAAGTGCTTGGCCCGTTAAACTCTCTCTCCTTCTTCCTCTCATTCTCTCACTTCCTCCTTCACCATTTCTAGGAAGACTTCTTTCTCTTCCTGATACACTTATACTTCCATTTCTACTTAATCCACCACCACTCATACCACCCATACCCATACCAACACCAGGACTCACGGTGTGAGTAGTACTTCTTTTATTGAGCGCCAAATTTCCTCCTTGGAGTATATTATCGAAAGATGAAGCGGAAGGAATATTCGGACGATTCAACAGCGGCGGGGGTGAGATAGCTTGGGTTGGTGGACCGCCACTTCGTTGTTGGCTCTGACTTTGAGAACGGGATACCATGTTATTGTTCCCATTCATCATACCGTTGTTATTGATATGATGTGAGAGAGAGAGATTGGAAATAGAATTCGAAGGACGATGATGATTCAACGGCATAGTCAATGATCTCATCCTCTGCACTGGCTGCATCTGAACGCGATGTCCACCATTCCTCGAGGTCGAACGACTTGATGAATTTGAGCGACTTGATGGTGGAGTTGGCTGTTGCTGTTGCTGCTGTTGTTGTTGCTGTTTAGGAAACAAGGTGTAGGCTCCTCTCGAAGAAGGTTTAGCAGCGTATTGTTGAACCTGCTGCATAAATTGTTCTTCATGTAACGGTTGCATTACTTCATTCCCACTCCCATTTCCATGGCTGTGATTCTGATTCATCTGTCCATACGTAGCGACCAACTCCTCCAAACTAACGCCCGTGCTAGGAAGTTTGCTCAATCGTCTGATAGCGCGTTTATTACCCTCGATGAAAGTGATCATTTCGTTTAATGCTTGGGCGTTTTGATGGGTTTCGTATTGCGTTGCTACGGGTGCAGTTGCTGATTTTGATGAGGTTGAGGCGTTACGTGCGAAATGTCGGTCGGTGAGAGATGGTACATGAGTATTAGGCGAACGAGATGAAGAAGAAGATGATTGATGTTGCGATTTCAGTATATTCTGCTGAATCCTTGCAATCACATGGTCGAATTCCACGACATCACTTGGACGCACACCCCTCACCTTCACCCTTTCATCTCTCCCATTGGAGCCAGAGCCACCGACGCTCAAATCCTGCGTCAGCACGAAAAACGATCCATCTCGCACGCGGCGCCTCAAGCGGTTCCATCGTGTTCGAGCAGGGTTTTGCTCGATCTCGGGGTTGTAGATGGATATCTCGGCGAGCTTGCTATAGAATGTCTCTAGACGGATGGAGATTCTTTCTAGGAGTTGGAGGAGAAAGAGGGAGAGGGCTGCTGAAGTTGTTGGGGATGGTGAGGTAGAGAGTGTGTCGAAGGCGTCCATGCCTGTGCATGCTTCTGAGCGGATGCCTTCGAGAAGGTCCATGTCTAGTTCTACGGATCGTTGAGCATAGTTTAGAATACCCTTTTCGTGGAAGCGGGCGGCGCTGCTGTCGGATGTGAAACGGCCTATTTCGGAGACTTCGTGGGAGGTTGTCATGGCGTCTTTGGAGACTTTGGCGCGGGCGATTATGCCGAGGATGTCTGGGAGTTGGGATGTATTACTCATCGAGGAACTGGCGTTTGTGAAGGAGAGTTTGAGGTATAGTTCTTGGAGTTTGGCACCGAAGAGGTTAGAGAAGCCGTTTTGGAGGAGGCGGGATTGATGGTGATAGAAACGGCGGACACCACCCATGTTGAAGAGAGTTCCTTGGAACCAGAGAGCGGAGGAGCCCATAAATTCTTGGACTTCAAAGGCTTGTGCTACGAGTGTTTCGACGGATGTGCGGAGGTAGTCGGCCCAGAGATCGTAGAGCATGCTGATGTCTTCTTGGTTGCGAAAGTCGGGTTTGGGAGTTAGGTGAGCGATGAAGTACTTGTTGAGGAGAGAGGAGACTTCCGGGTTGTTTGTGTGGGCAAGGAGGTCTAGATATCGATATCCTGATTAGCAAGTCCGTCTAAATGATTCATCCTGTTGTCAAATGAGAGAAACGAAGAGAAGAGAAGGGAGGTATACCAAAAGATTTCGAACAATCCACCCCAGCATTCGACTTAATAATATTCACACCACCCGGATGCATGATCCCAAACTCAGTAACATCATAAACACTCCCATGGACCGCAATCCACACCTTCCCACCATCCTCATGTCCCGTATTCATGGACAACTCACTCAATGGAATGGTTTCAACCCCACATGGCAACGGTTTCGGTGTCATAAACACATCCAACATAAATCTCCTCTCCGCAAACGCCGTATTGAGCAGAACATCAGTCGACTCCATATCCGAAGTTCGATGGTTATAAATCGCCTTTCGAATCCCAGACATGACGGAGTCGAAAACGGAGATCGATCCACAGACGTAGAGATACCCTCCTAATCCACCCTGTTTCTTCGACATGACTAAATCGCAGACTGTAGCGCCTTGCTCGACGATCAAACTGTCGATGTAGCGAGGCGTGATTTCTTTCTCGACCAGATCTTGTTGGTGGCGGTCATATACCAAACCACGTGAGTCACGAGAGAAAGCTGTGTAGACTTCCATTGACCCTTCGCGGACGTACTCGCGGAGTTCATTCTCGTAGCAAAATTTCTCGCGTGATTGGACGCCGAGGAAGAGCATGTTTCTGCCAACGGAGTGGGCGCTGGTACGAGCTTGCCAGAAACTGCGGAATGGTGCGATTCCACTGCCACCGGCAAAGAAGGCGCATGGTGCCGTTTCCTGGATGGGGAGTTGGAAAGAGAGAGGACGAGAGACACCAATGAGGATATCTTCCTCTGAAGCGAGGAATTCCTCTGGGCCTGTGACAGGGGGGTTTAAGAATCCACTGCTAACTCCGTGTCGTGCTTCGGTGTTTTGTCCGGAAAATGTTGGTGAGAGATTGAATTCTGATCGGGAAACAGTGAGATCGACAGTAGAAGGAAGGAGTTCGTCGGGGTAGTTTGAAATGCTGTATGTTCGTGGTACTTCGACGGGTACTAAATCGCATAACCAAGAGAGGTCACCAGAGATATCGAATGCTTGATCCCAGATATGAGAAGATGTATCTATAACTGCTGCTTGAAGTAGATCTCCCAGGGAGGCTCGAACAGGCCATTCTGTTGTAGCGAGGACTTGTAACAGCGTGTTGGAAGAAGCTTGTAACATTGTGTGCAGCTTCATGACCAAGTCTTTGGTAAGGGGTGAGAGATGTCCACGACGCAGAATATCTTTGACTGTCATGACTGGAGTTGAGATCTGTGAGACGGATCCAATATGTTCCGAAAATCTAGTCCATTCACTGTTCAAAGCGACAGGATCATTGAGCATTGTGTCCACACCCAATGCGGCAGCCACCTTTGCACATTCCGTAACACAATTCAAGGGCATGATGGCGAGTCGATCACCCGGTGCAAAGGTGATTCCAGTGCCTTGAATATCAAACGTAACCTTGGCAATGGACCTTTCCGGATCCATATCAACGTACGATCGATTGATAATGGAAGCTTTGAATCGACACTCAGCAAAAGTACCTCGCATCTGATGAGGCTCAACATGCAAGTTTCCACGAAATGGCTCTAGTCGTTCCTTCATCGATTCTGAGAAGGCTTGATGTGTTTCCTCCCATGGTCTTGCATTGGTTCCGCTAGATCCAGAATTACCGTTTGTTTCCGCTCGTCCAGTCTTTCCAGCGACCTCCAGAAGACCAAACACTTTGTATCGATGAGTTCCCATGAAGCCTCTCTCTCCAGTATAAGCTTCCACAATACCGTCCAAAGCACCAATCAACTGCGCATCACCAGACTGAGCAACGAACTCCGGGATCCGATAATGATATTCAATTGCAGCAGTAAAAGCTCTCCAGTTCGATGGCAACCAAGCTCGTAGATGTATTCCCTCAGCTCCAAGGAAAGATTCGTATTTCGTACGGCCAAGGAACGCATCCATCAACAGATAAGGTGGGAATTGAAGTCCGGAAGTTGCAGGACATCGTTTTGAAAGCGGGGCAGAGAATTTGGCCCATCGAACCCATTCGGCAGGGGAGACGTAATTATCGCCTGAGTTGGGATTCATGGATATTGTGTGGAAGGCATTGGGCATTCGCTCGAGAATTTCCTTGAGACGAATAAGTTCGCGGAGAAGACCTTCTTTATTTCTGGTCATTACGTGTTCTTGACAGGTTGCGATGGCGTCGACACCGTGTTGGAAGGATGCTAAAATTTATTAGTTATGTTCTGATTCGCAAAAGACAGTAGATAATTACCAGAAGTATCTGCACACCCTTTAAGAAAAGCAATCTCTGATCTATCGCCAAACATAGGCCATCTCAAATCCGTATTATCAAAGCGACCAACATACGGATGAGTCGAAGTCGGATCCCGAACTTTGAGGTTATACGAGGATTGATCGAAGAAAGTAAGATGCGGAATCGACCTTCCCATTCGTTTCGAAATCTGATAGAATGGTAGTCCGATGCTGAGTGGAATCCCTTTCACCTCATCACCAAGTTCATCACTCATTTCTTGCTCCTTCATCCGCTCTCCAGTGTTGACGCTCACACCCTCCCTACCATTATGTTTCTCCTCGTAACGATAAATGGAGCACAACATGCCCAAGGACACCAACGCAGCCCAGAGTGCCTTGTCAGGAATGACATCAACGGTACCCTGCACCACGGGCAACGCAGCAACAGATTCTCGCACTCTCCCTCTGGCCACACAACCTGGCATTCGCTCACATAGATCCGACCATACTCGTCCAGGTGATTTTGCAAGAGCACCAGCTGCCTCGTCGGCATCGGGTGGACAGAAGCCGTATCCACTGCTGAGATATCCATCTCGCCATCCAGTTCTAGGTCCGACTTCTTCTGCTCTGAGAAGGACTTGTCGAGCCGGTGCGCCGAGGGCTACGGCGAGCAGGTCATGTTCGTCTACGTTGAGGAGATCTAGACTTTTGACGCCTTTGACGGTTTGGATTTCCTTGATCTTTTTCATGGATGGGACTTCGGAGTATAGAACTTCGTTGATTGCTTTTCTCTCCCTGGGGCTGTCAGTCATCATGGATGAATATCAAAGTGAAGGTTCATCAAACCTTTGACGCAAGTACTGCTCTGGATCAACTCCAGCGGGTATCTATAATTTTTAGACATTATTCCGGAAGAAATGAGATGGGGAGCAGAACTTACATCGAAAGCAGCCCTGAGGTCTCCTTGCTGTGTAAAGCTCATGAAATTACATCCTCGTGGTCCAGTTCGTGCCCCTTTCTTCCCCATGGGACATTCCGACCCAACAGAATGCGAGACAGGACATGATCGTTCTGACATGATTCCTCAACCAGGCAAGATACTCAACTTTTATCGTGTACAAATGAACCAAACCAAAACAACAACGAGAAGCCAGCTCCAAGACAAACCACAAGTCTCAAAAGGGACAACAATTGCTCTCTTGAGGTGGTAAGAAGAAGAGAGTCAACGGCGCAGCCGGAAGGTAAGCAAGTTAAAGTAAAAGTAGAAACCAAACGAAGGACATAAAAAAGCAAATTGAAGAGGGCGGAAAGAATGTCACAAAAAGTTGAGATGAGGAAGTAATGAAAGAAGCAGCAACGGAGAAAGAACCTGTTAAAGAAAGTCTCATTTAGACAGTCCTAACTTCTAAGACAACCAAATCTCCATACCCCATACAGAGTCACAGACCTACAGGCTACATCATTCCAATAATTCGCCAGGGAAGAGAATGGCCACCATCCTAGAAATTTCTCGCCCAAGGGCTCAAGTTCCAGACTTTCGGTGTGGACGGTAGACTTGGCTGCTACAGAGGACCGCCATGCAGAATAAATGAGATGGAGACTTCCAAGCTTTTTAAGTAGAGCGGGTATTGACTCTTGAGATTAGGCGCGGAGACCTGGTGATAGGGGTAGGAAAGGTTGAGATGACCCAATCCATTTGATCGTCCGATGGTGCATTGGTGTGACGGCGGGGAACGAGGACTGTTGCGGCTGTGAAAACCGGTGGTGGGTTTCTGAGAACTTTAGCGCAGGGTATGTTTTGGCGTGGAGAAAGGGGAAGTAGGGATGTGAGAACCGGGTTCTGCGGGAGGGTTGATGGGATCTGCGTGCTGGTTCCTGCTAATGTGCCTACAGGTGAACGGGTATTGGAGGGATGATACCAGGGATGGGATATATTATGTAATAACTGTGCATTTGTCGTTGCAGTCAAACATCCCGAGACGCATCAAGAACGCTGGATAATGGAGTAGGCGCTAGACAAGGGTATTTGCCGTGGGAAATTCTCCATGTTTCTCGTGGTGAGTAAATAGTGTCTGTCGTCCACCAAATTCCGTCCATCAAGAACGAGAAACCACATGATTGTTGAATCAATAAAGACAGATGGCAATAATAAAACCATAATAGAGTATGCTTGGACTCAAATCATTCAATTCCTTCCTGTGAGATTTCCCAGGAATCCAAGTCATGAATCTCTGTTCAAGGATTGAAGAACCCAAGACCGAGAATCCAAATCTACTACAGTAAGTATGAGACAGCCCGCAATTGTTCAGACGGCTATGATTAAGTTCAATAACGTGCTTTGCCAGAGTTCAGTATGATCATCGAGATCATCGGAAAAGATCATGCGGAGAGAATCAAGTAGCTAGGTATTCGACAGATAGTACAGAATTCCATTGAACACAGGAATTAGATCAAACCAAGAAAAACAGCCATGGAAAGCAGTGAACAAGCATCAACCAGCTAGAAACAAGACGTTGACTACTCACTCGAGTAAGGCAAACTCCCAGAAGCAACAGTGACCAGTCCCTGAAGCCAACCACCAACAGCTGACTCTACGTGCTGATGAGATGGTACAGCAGCATAAAACGTCCGTGTTCTCGTTCCTCATACCGTACCTACCAGCAAGTTAAGACGAAAATCCGATCAAACCAAGACCCAAAAGTTCCAAAACAAGGCTCAAACCCCAGTCCACAGTCCACCTAGCACACAATCCAGCGTCAAGGGCGAAATTCTAAAGAATGATCCAAGGGCTCTTGGCAAGTACGCGTTCACAAGCAAGTGGAGCCGTGATGTGTGGAAGAGGAAAAAGTTGAAATCGATGAAACATGGTGGACGCATGGAAGGAAATGAGGTCGTGGTTGTAGGTCGTCTCAAGAAAACCCCGCTAGTCGGGAAGTGGACGATCACGTATTGTGCCTTGGCGGACTTTGTGACCTCTGAACATTTCCACGGACTTTCAACGACCAACCCGCCTTCGTGTTGTGAACGTGCAATGTTTCTGCAAATAAGAAGCAAAGCAAGTAAGATTTCTGGTATTTCTATTCTTTTAATCGTTCTTCTATGTACTGTACTACTAATCCTTAAAGAAAAGGAAACTGTTAACTCTGTATTAGGAGGATATATGGCAGAGAATAGAGGAAAAAGGTAATTCCGTGAAAAAACTAAGTATGTAGTAGAAGCTGGTAGTACCACTACTTTTAGGTATCAAAAAAAACAATCAGATTATCTCATCCAACCACTGCGACACCACCAATGCACCACCTTGTGCCTTGGCCTGCTTTCTTGTCTTCTCTTCGACTTCCTGACAGCTTCCTCCTCTTCTTACTGTATCTTCTCTACGTGCAAAATAATTGCGATGATAAGATTTCGCAAACAAAAAATATCAAACCAACATCAACTCAAAACATCTTCAAACCATATCACCATCCCTCCTCTCCTTTGAGTTAGGATTCATGTTTGGCTCCGCACCCTGAACAATCCCATGACCACCACCACCAACCTTCTCATCACCGGCAAGCGTGTTACCACTAACACTTCTTTCAGCGCCCTTCTCCAAATCACTTCCCACGGATTTATCCGTGCCTCTTCTCGTCAAACTCTTCATACTGTTCGCCCTTGACTTGGCCTTGGTGAAGAAACCTTGTCTCAAGCTCAACTTCTCACGCTCAGACAAGCCTTGGTCAGGACTATCCTCATGACCGCGCTCGAACAAGTGGAAGCGTCTCTTGACGGCCTTCCAGGCTTCCATACCGAGAACGAAGATGATGACACCACCGAAGGAGAGACCCCATTCCCACGTGATGCCCATGTGGCGGAAAACGCTGGTGTTGAGACCTGGGATGTAGATAGCTGGGAAGACGGAAAGAGCACCGATGATGACAGCCCAGAAGAGGAATTTGTTGGAGTAGACATCCTTGAAGAAGGGGAACTTAGATGGGTCGTTGGGGTCAAGACGGAAGACGGAACGACGGAGGGACTTGAATTCCCAAGCTGAAATGAGAATGAGCCAGGTAAGTTCTGCAAAGACGGCAGCACGGGCTTTAAAGACTGGGTTGCAAGAATCAATGTCGTTGTCATTGTTGTAGCCGTGGTTGCAGTCGCGACCGAGCTTGCCGTCGTTAACACCGTAGATAACAATGACGAAAGTCATAAGGGTACAAGTTCCCATGATGAGACCGTAAACAAGCATATCAACCATGATTTGTGGTGTGAAAATACCCCATTTCAAGTCATGTGGTGGGCGACGCATGATATCGTAGCTGGCACGTTCACGACCGAGACCGAAGGCGGGGAAGGAAGATGTAAGCATGTTGATCCAAAGAATTTGAAGTGGCGAGAGAGGGAACACAGAGTGTCCGGAGCGATCTTGGAAACCGAGGCCAGCAATCAGGAGAATGACTTCACCGACGTTGGAGGTGAGGAGATGGACAACGAATTTTTGGATGTTATCGAACATGCGGCGACCTTCACGTATAGCTGAGACGATAGAGTTGAATTTATCGTCGGTGAGCACGATTTTGGCAGCGCCTTTTGCGACATCAGAACCGGCGAGACCCATGGCAATACCAACATCTGCGGAAGAGAGAGATGGGGCGTCGTTGACACCATCTCCAGTCATGGCCATATACTTTCCGCGACGACGGAGAGCTTCGATCATGCGAGTCTTGGTGTCGGGAGCGCAACGAGCGATGACAAGTGGAAGTTCAGCAAGTGCGTCAATCTCGTTGTCAGTCAACTTATCGAAATCGGTGGCCTTGAAAATGATAGCCTCTGCGACATCGGCTGGGAGGACGGAGAGGTTACGTGGAATAATACCGATTTCCTTAGCGATGGCAGTAGCAGTTGCTGGATGATCACCCTGAGTATGTTAGTTATGAAATCCAGAATTAAAATAATAGAAAACTTACAGTGAGCATGTGAACACGAATACCAGCCTCAGAACATTCACGAACGGCATCCTTGGTCTCATCACGAGGAGGATCATAAATACCCACAAGACCAACAAGAGTCAAATCGGCTTCAACAGTATTTCTCAATTCGTCGTTCTTCTTAGTATCGTTTTCGAAGCGGCCCTTCCATTCGCGAGAGGCAATAGCAAGAACTCTCTGTCCTTGCTCGGCGAGGTTGTTCATTTGTTCGAGCACAGATTCCTTGAGCTCATCAGTCATGGGCTCGTTGTGCTCACCAGATCCAACAGAAGTGCAAAGATCGATGATACGTTCGACGGCACCCTTGCAGAAGATAAGACTGTTGTCAAAACCAGGTCCATCGAAAACAGTAGTCATACGCTTGATGCTGCTATCAAATGGGAATTCACCGAGTTGTTTCCAGCCGTTTTGAAGCAGCTTAGCCCTACCATAGTCGAAACGATGAGCAAAGACTTGAAGGGCAATTTCAGTTGGTTCACCAGTGGTCTTCCACTTCATGTTTTGGTCGTCGCCAGTCTTTTCGTGCTTGACAGTTGCCAAATTGCAAAGAGCGGTTGGTCGAAGAATTGCCTCGAGTTCGTCGTTGAGTTCAGCAGGAGTCTCGTTCGCGCTGGGGGCAGACTTGTCCTTTGGTTGGGCATCTTTGTGGGCTTTCTCGGCGGGGATATCGAATTTCAAGGCGGCGGCACTACGTTGCTGATCGAAGTCGACCTTCTCTTCTGGAACCTTTGATTTAGGCGGTGGGATTGGACCCTTGGTAACATCGCCTTGGGTGGGGTCATTGGGATCCATTGAGTTGTTGACGGTAAAGACTCCGACCTTGGGGACCCAAAGCTTCTTGACAATCATAGCTCCTTGAGTGAGCGTACCAGTCTTGTCAGAGCAGATGTTAGTGACGCCCCCAAGTGCCTCGAGAGCAGAAAGATCACGAATGACAACATTGGCCTTTCGCATAACAGTCATACCGACAACCATGGTGATGGTCAAAACGCTGTTTGGAGTTAGCCTTGAAAGAAGTATGAAAGCTGGGAATAACTTACGCGATCAAAGATTCAGGAATAATAGCAATACCAGTGGAAATGGCGTAAATGGCAACCTCATTGGTAACATCAAACTTGTTCACAGCAAACACAATGATGGCCAACAAGAGCGCACAACCAAAGAGAACGTAGGCGAGCTTCGAAAGCTTGATTTGTAGGGGAGTTCCCTCGGTCAAACCCAAAAACTTTCCAATGACATCCCAAGTACGACGAAAGGCACCCTTGACTGGTTGAGCCTTGCCATATTTCTTGTAGTTCATGGAACGACCAGGCTTGCGGGTCTTCTTGCCAGTGGAAGCTGCGATCTTTCCAACCTCGGTCTGCATACCAGTGAAGGTAACAATGCCGCGTCCACGACCCTTTGTAACTGTTGTGGTGGAGTATGCCATGTTGACTCGATCAGCCATGGCAACATCTCCTTCCTCCTTTGCAAGATCGTCAGTGCCGGCAATGGTGAGGTCATTTTCGATTTTCTTGTCGACAGGTTCGGCCTCTCCCGTCAACGATTTCTCGTCACAGTTGAGGTTCATAACTTCGTAGAGACGGAGGTCTGCAGGGACAGTGTCACCGGTCTTAAGGATAACAATATCACCGGGAACAACTTCGGAACTGCGATTGTTGTTAGAATGGAGAGAGGGTATTTGTGTCGATTGAAGCTTACCTAGATACCGTATCCACTTTGCCATCTCGTAATACGTTTGCACTGGGCGAAGACAGAGCTCGCAGAGAGTCCATTTTCTTTTCCGCATTGAATTCCTGGTAGAAACCAATACCGACGTTGAGTACAATGACAGCGACCAAAACACCACCTTCGATGTAATCGCCTACACCAAAACTAAGACCCATAGCAAAAACGAGAACCTGGAATTTTGTGAGAATTGAGTCAGAGGAAGTGGAATTGGAGAAACTTACCAGAATCATGGCATTACTGATTTGTTTGATGAGGATCTTGTACCATTCTACTGATCCTCCACCCTCCAACTCATTGGGAGGGAATTCCTTCTGGAGCTCAGCGACTCGCTTAGAGCTGAGACCGCTCTCGATGTTTGTTCCCAATTGTTGGCAAACATCTTCAATGGGGAGAAGGTATGGATGAGGCTCCGTGCCTTGCTTCTTCTTGGAGGAGGCCGCGGGAGCCATTGTTGCGGTCGAAAGTAGAGCTGTACTTTCTACGCGAGATATGTGTATGGAGGGAGGGGTGTCGGTTGTTTTTCAAAAGTTGAAACCAGCTCAGGCGTCCATGGATTGGTGTTCTATTCCTAGTCGAGGGAATAGTAGGGAGCAATGGAGGAAGGATATGAGTTCATGTATGAGTTGCGCGTTGAAAGTGAAGGTCGTTTGTTCACTTGAGAGGAGAGGTTCAAACTGTAAACAACAATTCCTTTGTCCAAGACTGAGACCAGAGGAGGGGCATGCCATCTCCTTTATACACGCACCATGACGGAACAACGATGATAACGTGCGAATCCACGGCCCACCGCTAAGAGCAGCGCCGGTCTTTGTTGATGGTTTGACAAGAGACCAAGTGAGCCAAGCCATCCCCCAAGTGCTTGGAGCGAGAAAGCGGCAAACTTACTGGTACTAACCCGCAACCACCCCACCAGCGCAAAGTCTGGGCAGCTGGGCGCCAACCCTAAGCGAGCGGACGGCGGAGTGGAATGGAGGAGGAGCTAGAAGCTGAGACCGAGGGAAGGCGGGGCAAAGATAAGATTGAGCGCCCCCCATTGGCTGCAGGAGTGAGGTACATTGGTTCTGGAAAATTCCAGCTTGGCGCTAAGCACCATCTGACGTAGTACCCACTTGGCATTCCTTTGGTTGAGCTTGGCTGCACTTGGCAGCTGCAACTCAACTGGCCAGTGATGTGATGACGCCCACTTGCGTTTGCCGCTGTCGAATGTTGTTTCGATGCAGAGCTTTGTCTAATAAACAAGAATCTCCGGACCACTACGAAATGATAACTAGTAGTAGAGGCGAATGAGGCGAATTGACGAAGCAATTGATATCGGCAGATCTGCTTCTCTTCTCCTCGGCATCTTGACCGCGCAAAAGCTTGTGGCTGTCGCGAATCACGAGACTATCGTTGATGCTAAGGCGAATAATGCCAGAGGAAAGGTATTTCGAAGTCTGTTTGCTGTTGAGTAACCGCCTAAGAAATGCTTTTGGCTTGGCCCCGGGGGAAGGTTCGTGGCAGACCTGGGGCCAGAAGTGTGAATAATGCGATCGATCTTGATTGGAAGGTCACAAGAACGCCGAGTTTCTTGTTGAGATGGGGAGGCTTGATAACGGCCAGGCCAGGCACTGATTATTGTTGGGTCGTAGGTATTTTGGAATACTTGGGTAGACTTCCAAGCAGAACTGTGCTTCCAAGTATGTATGTCGGGAGCAGTGTTGTCTGCACGTACGGAGTAGAGCGATAGCTGGCGGGGTGGAGGGGTCATTCTCCATCTGGGGATTTTGATATCCACACCCAGGCAGAGGAGCAGAGGCAATGCTTCTCCCATGTCGTTCTCATTATGTTACTCCCGACAATCCAGCTCTCTGTAGTTGTAAGCAGTAAATGCAACAGAATTCCTCGCAGTCGAGGCGAAGCAAGACCCATCAGCGGAATCCGGCAGGTCAGAAAGTCGTACAGGTACAGTACGAGTAAGACTCTCTCATCTCGCACGAGCACGAGATCCAACATCACCTTCGTCACCTAAGCCCGTCCATCGGTCAACACAACCACCGTGCCTCCACCTCGTGGTCGGATCATCAACCGGTGATATCCCTTTTCTCTCTCAGCGGTGATTCCACCTCTCCTCGCCCCGCCAAGTATCACCGTATACGAAGGGACCGAAGGTTGGTTACAATGGGAGCCTTGGCCCTAGGTAAGAAAGTGGAATGAGGAGAGGAAGTGGGGAGAGCTTTTCCTCGAGTCGCGAGTCGCCCGCCAAGCCGACGTTTTCAAGCCTCGCCATCACTGCCAATCATGCATCCAAGTCTGTCCAAGAGACGACCAAGAGACGACCAAGAGACGACCAAGTATGAACCAAGACCGCCCAAAACAAGTCGTCCACAAGTAATCCTCTTTTTTTCTGCTCTTTCATAATTGAGTGAAACTCTGCGCAGGTCTTGGTACTGTGGGTTGTAGTTTTCATCAGGCAGCGATCCTTTTTGACCTGCTTGTTGTATCGGAAATCTTCGGATATTGGGATGAGTTTGATGTCGTTATCTTCGGCAGTCGTTTTTTTGGTGTTGTTGTTTGCCAGTGTTGTTATGATGCCAACATTTTGAGTGTTTTGCGGCTGACCATCCCATCCATCCCATCCATCCCAGTCAGGACTGGTCTGGACAATGTGTGAAAGATCAGGTCCTCTCGTGGATATGATGATGACAGAGTCTTCCCTCTCAAAAGAATATAAAACCAGCCATCTCGCATCTATCCTAGATGAACTGGACAAGAGACTGTCACGGATGGCCGGAGCTAGAGCTGGACAGCAGTCCACCTTTTTCTCTTCTCATCAGCAGCTCAATTTAGACGCGAAGTGACGATCTGAGCTCAATCATGGTGACCTGTTCGTCAATCACACCAGAGAGCATTCGTCTTTGATTTAGATGGAGATCCTCTCGTACTGCGAGTCTGCGTTGATGTTGGGGATCGATGATCGAGATCAAGAAGTTGTTGGTGTTTTGTGCAGGAAGGGGATGCAGAAGGAAATAACAAGGCTTGGCAGGCTCCTTCTTCGAAATATCACCGCTTTCCCCCAACAGATATTTGAAGCAAGTTCTCGGATTCTTTCAGACCAGTAATCCTGTCTCTTTTCTATTTGTTTCCGGATCGTGGCCTCGATCCTACAGCTACAAGTTATTTTGTTTTTCGCGGCTGTTCTCCTCCTGCTGCTCTATTCCCATCCCATTCAATCCCACTAAACCCACCACCAAGACGTCAACACAGATTACTGGCGTCCTCTCCTCCCCTCCCTCCCATCTTTCTCTCTTTAAACTTGTAGATCATTACGACACACCCCATTGCTCCTCCCGAGTCAACTGACTTCCCCATGCTTCGAAGAACAGCAAAACTGATACAGCAAAACAAAACCCGTCATCTGGCAGCGGAAAGTCTATTTTCGCTTCATTCCTCTCCCGATCCGCGTCCATCAACCATCAACCAAGACAAATGGCACCAAAGAAACTTATCCTCTAATTCCTCCAGCTCTCATAATCCAAAAGATAGTCTCGGTCTTTCCGTCAAATGGTTGACTTTGAGTTCACCATGGAATCAAACTCAAAATATCATGCCCATCGCCAACCCCATCCCCACTAACTTCAAATCCATCAGGATCCATCCATCCATCCCTCGATTCTACCATTCAAAGGCGGAGCGGAACTTCCACCCTGTCCTTCCATCGCCTGCCAAGCATCAGCAACCCTGCAAACGAGTCAAACCCGTTTCCATCCCTCTTGGCATGACATGTCGATCGCGCGATTCTAGACTTGCTTTTTCGGGAGGAATTCCGCTGTTTCCATCCCATCCAGGGTGGAGTGTCCGTCGGTGTTTGTTTATTCCGGCGTCAACAAAACATCAACGGACACAACCACACCACCAAGCAAGTTTTGTTTTGTTGCTTAAACTACTTGTTAAACTTATGTACTATAATGCTTAACCTTGCTCTATTTCTTTTTTGAGAAAAGTCTATCTTGAGCCTCATTCACTTTTCGTCTCTCTGGGCAGCGCCACATTGGAGTTGTAAAATTGGGGAAAATCACCGCCGGAACCTTTCTAGTTGCCAGAGGGTTCGAGCAAATCGAGTATAATTTGAGCTTTCTACACTACTAAAGCTGCTTCCAAGTAAACATGATCTCTGAATCTTTTTATCCATTCCGCACTCGAGAGAGGTCCAGCCTCGAAACACAAGATCTTTGGGTGGAAAGAATCTCGCTCGATCAAATCTGTGCCCAAAAATGTCCTGCCCGCAGGGCTCGCTATTTGGAATGAACGGTGATAGAGCTGTTTTTGATTTTATCCTCCAAATCTCACTTTTCCTCTTACGGCCTCAGCATATTTCACCTTCTCAAACACTACTACTCCCTTTCCACTCGCGAAAGTGCTGCTCCGGGCAGCCGCGGGATATTCAATCTATCGATCTCGCTCAACCCCTTCTCCATCACCTGTCTCAAGTCCTCCTCTTCAACCTCTAAATCTTGCAATTATTTTAATCTCGCGCTCTGCGCTTGCAATCTCCTCATCTTAGGATCATTTTCTGGTTCTAAACCTGGTAATTGAACTTGCTGCTGCTTTGTTTTAAATTCCATGTCTGTGTTTGAATGTGCTGAATTTACTGCAATCTTCGTTGTAGTCGCGTCCTTCGGTGCTGCATCTTGCCTCTAGTGCTCCAGTTCATTGGGAAGCCTGGTATGAGTGTCTTTAAGTTCCGGAGTGATCGACTTCCCACCCGCTTCACTCACGTCCCGTGTTCGTCCTAATGGCGCTTCTACCTCATGATAAACCTGGCCATTTATTCCCCTATTTGAACCTAATTCATGCGCATCACTCTCCCGGTGATTCTTTGACGATTTTCCACCATCTAATTCAGGCATCTCCTCCACCACAACACCACCACCACCAGCAGCAGCAGCACCCAACCTTTCAACCTTCTTTCTCTTCCTCCTCCTCCTCCTCCTAGCACCTTCATCAGTAGGTGATATTTGTATATCGAAAACCAAACACTTGCCCCCTCTCTCACCCTGGGAAATGTATAAAAAAAGAGCTCGCGATCTCAAAATCATATCAAGTATTCGGCAAGGAACTGAATTCATAAGAAACATCAATCAAAAATAGGTGCAGACCAGCCTCATGCCCTACGAGGTTGTAGGTCCACTGTTAAATTTTGATTTCCTTGCGAGTCTTTTGATCCCCCCATCTCCCGAACGAAAGACTCATAGGACTTTCAAAAACATTTGAGTCAGATGGATAAAAAGTCTATTATATCTGTGATGTACTCGTAAAATACTAGCTTTCCAATACTAGCTATACTGTATAATGCCCCATCTTGAATAGGGCAATGTCAGATACAGACATTTACATAGGTAGCTAGCGCCCACTCCTCTCCTGCACAATTCAAATTTCCACTCCTCTCCTCTCCTCTCCTCTCCTCTCCTCTCCGCTCAATCTCCCTCACCCATTCTGAAGAATCAATCTACATCTCAGATCGAGGACAAAGAACAATCGCTGCTTTTACAACCCTCAAATCAACCTCTTAGATGGAAACACAACACCATACATCCCATCAACAGAGATGAAAGGACATCACACGACCTATGACTCAAATGGAATCACAGTACATCTATGCACACATACATAAATGCACGGGAGACAAAAAGTCTTGAATGTGAACTCGGCTTTTCATCTTTCATCTTTCAAATTTCTATCTTTCTTTTTATCTTTGCCAATGATACAGCAACAAATCAACACGTGGGGATATAATACGATCTCATCTCTCCTTGTCACATTTTCGACAATCCTAAGAACAGTCCCGGAAAACGCCAATTCCAAAATGCAACAACCCCCATGACTCCTTTGTACATACATATGTTCGACGTACATATGTGCCTGTACCCAAAGAATCAGAACGACAGAAACCCAAGGAAAACGATCTGCTAGACTTGAAAAGTCAAGATGGAGTCAACAAATGAAAAGACTAGATATCCAATGCCATTTCGTTGATGACATGGAGAAGAGGCTCCGAAAGCCGGTACTTCTTTTAAACCCCACGGTTACACAGAGAACCTTGTCCCCCCACCCACGTTTTCCATCTCCACACTCTACATTTCAAACATATTCCCCGCTACTGGTTGGTTTGATATACCAGTAGTAGTTCTGCTTAGTTGTCTTATGCAACTTTTAAGCTCCGAACCTGACCGTCGGGACTTTTTTCCTACTCTCTCACCCCCACATTCCACACCCCACACCCCGTTGAGCATACGAAACGGCGGTAAGTGGATAGACTGTTTTTGATTTGCTGAGTTGTGCATTTAGAAGGGTTGGAGCTTGGGGTCGCGTGATTGAGTTCTTTGGGTTTTCGGGTCGGCATTGAATGGATCGGAATGGACGGGCGAGCCGAAGCGGGTGACATGCAACGTAATGCAATGCTTTCGGTCCGGGGAAGTGATTGTGATGTGAAGCGGAAGCGAGAAATGAAGGAGGAAGTCCACACCGCGATTCCCATCTCTTCCTCCCTCTATTCCTTTGTCGAGTCAACTTCCACTCCGCTCCGCCCCTCCTCCTCCATCCCTATCCTCACCCACCCACACCTCCTCTCAACCCTTCTCAAAATCAAAACCAAAATCAAAAATTATCCCTACGCAACACTCAAAAACAACTCATCCCCCCTCCTTGTCGGTGTCAACTTCGGCACCCAACCAGGCGTCCTCGGCAACCCACCACTTCCCAAATCCCCCCCAAGACTCCCCATATCCCCACCGCCCACCACATCACCTCTCATACCCAACCAAACCCTTCCATCATCACCTCTCTCCACACTTCCAATCTTCGGTCTCCACGCTTCACTCTTCGCCTGGGCTTTCTCTTGTTTATCTAGGACGCGCCAGCCGTTGGTATTGTTATTTCCTGATTTTGAGTTTTGGCGTGCAAGTTGGTTTTGGTTTTGGGATTGTTGGAGGGGGTTAGGAGGGAGTGAAGGATGAGGTTTTTGACTCAGCGCTAAGTTAAGAGCGAGTGACTTTCCTTTTTGCTCGCCGCGCCGTTTGGCGAGGAGGGAGGATGTTGTAGAGATAGAAGAGATAGAAGATGAACGGGTATGTTGAGATGCAGATGATGGCTGTAGCGTCTTATTTTGCTGTTGTTGCTGGTCTGGATTTTGCGGAACTGGATATGTTTTTGAGCGAGGAGGGTTGTACGCTTGATAACTACTAGATAACTGCTGTTGCATTGGCAGCTTCTGCGGAATCCAATGTGGTGATGGAGCTGTCTGACTTCTCTCTTGTTGCTGTTGTTGTTGCAAACGCCGAGCTTGTGGTAATTGCTGCGGTTGAATTCGTGGTGGTGGTGGACCCATCACTCCTGGATTCGGAGTCCCCTGCTCAGACCAAATCTCACCTGTTCCCGCGCGGAAAGGTTGGAGTTGAGATTCTTGTGGAGGTGGTGGATAAGCGGGTGTCACCATGCCGATTTGAATATCAATTGCGCTCATCGGTTCAACAGCACTCATTGGTTCGACTTCTCTCTCTTTACGCTCTCTCTCGCGTTGGGCTTTGATCTCGGCTACTCGCCATGGCTTCATGTTCGCTTCTGTCATGGGTGATATGGCGGTGGAGTTTTCGATTGGAGTTGGTGATGCTACTATGGGGCTTACGATTTCGGAGCCGACCATGTCGTAGCTGAGTTGTCTTCGCGGTGGATTTTGAGGTGCATACCGACCGGAGTGGAAAACGGAGTTGAAATCTGGTTGCGCGGGAGGAGGTACCATGCGGATTGTATTCTCTGGTAATCTCCCTCTGGCAGGAATCTTGGGGTATGAGACTGGTGAGCGTCCGCTTGGGGGTGATTCTACTACTGGTGAGAGATCAGCTGCTGCGGTAAGCGTGCGGCGTCGATCGGATGGGTTTGTATTGAGTGGAGCGAGAACGGGTTTTTTGTTTTGCTGTTGAGGAACAACTTGTGCTGATGTGGTATTTAAAGGGGAAACGACTGCAGAATCCACAGTTTCGAAAGAGGTTTGAGAACCGCTAGATTGGTGCTTCTTGTCATATGGCCCAGAAACCTTGAAGGAAGGACGACTTCGTGGCATTGCGGGCGCTGATTTGCTGGTGTCTGTCTCTGCGAGAGAATCGCGAGAGTAGACAGAGGAAGTACCAGTCACTGGTCTCTCAGCAATGCTCTTCTGGCCGTTTGGAATCGTGACCTGAAGTGGTTGTCTAAAAGAAGCTTGTTGCGCTTGTTGTAATGCGTGTTGACGAGCCGGATAATCATCTGGTTTCCTTGGTTGAGAAAAGCTGCCTACGGGTCCGCGGGTGATATTGAGAGGTTTGACTTGTAAATCCGACGGAGGTGGCGTTGCAGTCTTATCATTCGCTCGAACGCCTCTAGGAATGATAAATGCTGGTACTGGCGCAGCAGGCTCGGGAGACACTTCCCGCACCGTAGGTAAATTTGATTGGGGAGGTGGAGGTGGATGTAATAGATCATTCGATCCCCTCCCCCAAGTCTCGTCAGCAGCAACAGCCGTATCAGCACTATCGAAATCCTCCTCAAATTGCGTTGCAGCGCTCATTCGGCTATTCGTTCCTGTTCCACCTGCATACGATAATCCAGCCTTCGACGTTTGGCTCTCGGGAACAGTCAAAGTTAAATTTGGCTTATCAGGTAAAAGCCTGGAAGCCCTTCTATCTTGCTTTGTCTCTGGAGAAATGGCAACACCAATCATATCCGGTTTCAAACTCCTTCTTGAAAACATATTTGGACTCGAGGTATCGATGCGCATCGGAATTCTTGGTGCAACTTTTCCAGCGACTCCATTCGACGTTCCTCCAGGCCCCATGATTTTCTTCTCTAGATGATGGTTGTATCCATGAGAGGCATAGTTGAGGTCGTTAGATGGATCAAGCTGAAAGGGTAGCATGTCGCTGTCTCGAGATCGTTGATATCTCCTCCTCCTCAGACATGCGAATATGATTAATCCGATGATTGCCAGAGCACCAAGCGATGATGCTACACTGACTGCGATGGTTTGGTTTCGGTTGAGAACAGGCTCAGCTTTTGCTGGTACTGCTGTTTCTGAAGTAGCTTCTGCGTCTGCAGAGTTTGTAGTAGCTGGAGGTAGCGGAGGAGTACTAGTAGATGACAGTGGTAATGATCCTGTGGTTGAAATGAGAGTGGGGATTGAAATTGTGTCGGTAACAATCGCAGTAATCGTGGTGCTTGCGCTGAATGTGATTGAAGTCGTCGAAGGAGAAACGTTAGCTGTGGAGGATTCAATGATCATCGTCGCCGTAAGAGTAGCATGAGTATTCGGAAGGGCCCCTTTCTTCCCATCACACATTGTGTAAGCTTTAAAAGCCGCAGCCTCTGCCCATCATCATTAGCCCCGCAATATTAAAATCAAAACCCAAACAAACAAACATACCTTGCGGAGGTCCATTAATACACGCAGGAGCAGTGAGTACGCATTGCACGGCACCCTCTCCAACCGTATAATCCGAGCTACTTTTAGTCGTGCAGAGACAATCCAGTGTAGGATTGATACCGCATCTCGTCAAGGCGAAGTTGAAATCTAAGAAGGATGTGAAACAGGGATGCGCGCATGTGGGAAGGAGATTCGTGAGTTCTGCTGAGAGAGTGGTTTTGGCCGCGCCGGCGTGGATGGCGTATAGTATCAAGACTATACCTGAACGAAATGCCATTATAAACGAAGCTATAGCGATTGTTAGTTGTGCTTGTGGTGATCCATCTCAACCCCGTCTTCTCTGGATATATATTCGAATACACGGTCCAGTCTCCGTAGACATCCACTCACAAGATCCATCACGTCCATCCATCCTGTCTCTCATGTATGTATATCCTCCACCTCAACATCTGTACAAAAGTTTCACATACCTTCGAATCAAATATTAAACAGCAAGAAACGTCCAGCGTCCAAGCATCATTACCAAACCGAATCGTCAAGAAGATAAATATGAAAAACAAAACCCCATCAAGGAGATGATCGACCCATCTATTTTCGCCCAGCGTAGGTATGTCTTTTTTCTTTCCCACACACACAACACAAGTACAATATCAATGAGACCGATGATGCAAGAAGACGGAAGCGATGAGCTGTTGGCTGTTCAAGCAAAAGCAGAAGACGACCCAAAATCCAACCCAAGATGATGGAACTAAGAGAAGAGGAGATCCTCGAAAGAAGACAGCTAAGACGATGGTACTGCGAAAAGGAAATTAAAATTAAAAGAATCTCGCGTTTGAGAAAAGACGATTCAAGGGGAAAAGGAAACCAGGAGAGAATGAAGTTTTAGGAAAAGGCATTAGTATTAAGAGATAGAAGAAACAGGCAAGTAAGCCAGGGTAAAGAACTACTAGCCTGCCTCGAGACAAGCCTCCGCCTCCCTCTCCATGGCTCGTCAATCAGTCACCTACATTGTTCCGCCCAGCAAGGAATAAGACGTCGAGCTTCTGCCAATGAACACACTCCACTACCCTCACTCATCTATGCACATCCTGTAAGACCAACCACGCCAGCGGCTCCTTAGGCCTTACGGACGCGATCTCGGTCTTGTAGAACATCATTGTGCTGCGGCTTCGCGATGCGGGAGGAGAGACAGATGAATCAATAGAGATGAACTTGGGAGACTTGTAAGCGCGGGGTCTCACCAAGCGCTCGCCAAGCCATCTTAACGCTTTGCGATACAGCGAATCAGAATAGCGCAACGGACGGGGGTATATCTAGAATGCCACGAATGACGGTTTGTTGGTGGCATCCTGGATGAGAATGGGTCAGTTGTCTCGGTAATCAATCATTGAAGACGGGTTTGGGCGATCAATTGGCTAAGCGCTGAGTGTCGGCGCCTAGATTTGACTTCATTTGCTGGGAGCAATTGGCTCTGGGAGAGAGGCTAGAAGCGAGGTCACATGTTAGTCGTATTGGATGAGGCTCACTACGTATTTGCCATGCACTTCTTTGCTGAAGATGTGCTCGTTGGTTGCCGACTTGCCTTTAACCGTTGAAGAGATGCAGTCAGGGCACAACTTGCAGGCCGCAGTATTCGATGTCGAGGAGTTCAGAAATTCATGCACGCTGATGAACACGTTGGTGGATCTTGAGGAGCGCGCTTCAGCACGAGAGAGGGTCATACAGCTAGATGAAAGTTCCGAGCGCGAAGCGGCAATTTCAAATGAACACATAGGTAAGCATACTCTCGTACTCTCGTAAAGCGTCGATTTTTGGTATCTAGAACAGTCCACGCTTGCTTCCTCCTTTGCAATCATCACCCATGAAGGTGGTCCCCTTCAAATTGCAGTATGCACATATCTTGCAAATGCCATGCAATGTCTGTCCCGACTTGGAATCTATGGTAGAAAATCAAACGCCAGCCCACCCCGCTCATTTTTGCAACTCTCAACTCTATTTAGATTCTCCTCCGCTCTCCTTGATCACCTGCTTGATGGTCGTCTCGTTGTGATCCCAATCATCGGCGCTCAACTGAACTAAATCGATACTGAAATGCTCGACAATCTTCTGGAGAGCTTGGAAACTCTTCTTATCGAATACGAATGAGATACTGACACCGACACGTCCAAATCTACCAGTTCGACCGATACGGTGGAGGTAGGTCTCGAAGTCCGGCTCAACGTCACCCTTGCCCTTCATTGGGATATCATAGTTGATGACCATCGACACGGTAGACACATCAAGACCACGAGCAAGCACGTTGGTGGTGATGAGAACCTTGGACACTCCGTTTCTGAAATCTTGAACGACACGATCACGGTCAGCTCCATCAAAAGCTCCGTGAACAGAGCTGACTTTGTGGCCAGCATTCGTTAGTTGCTGTTGAAGTTTGTCGGCAGTGCTACGTAACTGTGGAGAGTTAGTGAGGTTCGACCTAATGGATGACGAATTTGGTTCGACTGACTCTGACGAAGATGATCGAAGAACCAATTGTAAGCATAGTATACAACTTGCAAATATAGTCGTATTTTCCCTCGTCGCCATTACAGTCAATGAACTATGCAATGTTAGTTTCTTGAGATCTGCATCAAGCATAAAACAGATTTCAAGATGAAATTGCTTAGCGAGACGAGTCAGGCGCAGTACTGACCATTTGTTTGATACCAGCAACAGTAAGCTGGTTCTGCTCGAGCAGGATTTGATTTGCATCCGGACTGAAGTGATTGGCGTAGCTTACAACATTCTCGGGGAAGGTGGCGGAGAAGAGAAGCACCTGGACGTCCTGGGGAAGAACACTGCAAAGATTTAGCCAAGAAAATTGAGAATGATAATCAGTCTTACCGCTTGACCATCAAAGACTGATCTCCTAATCCTTGCATATCCACTACAGTGCGCCGTCAGAAATTGTGTTAGAATGGTCGAAGATATGACTTACACATATTGTCAGCCTCATCCATCACGAAAACCCGGAACTTTGATGCATCCAATTGTCTCCTCTTGATCAAATCCAAGACAGTTCCTGGCGTTCCTACAATAACTGCTGCCTCAACCTTTGCGTTTCTCGCAACAGCTCCCGGAACAGCACCTTGAACCTTGAGATCTGGAACATATTGACCAATTGTACGCACAACCCCCTCGATTTGTCGGGCAAGCTCTCGACTGGGAGCAAGAACCAAAGCTTGAGGCTCATTTGGTCTTGTGTAGTCGACTCGTGAGAGGATCGTGATGACGAAGGCTGCGGTCTTGCCAGTACCAGATTGGGATTGAGCGATCATCTATCCAGCAGAATTGTCAGCATAGAAGACCACTTCTGTGACTGGAGTATGAAACAAACGTTGGTAGGTGGGTCAAGAAGAAGTAGTGGAAGAGCTTTCTCTTGAATCTTTGAGGGCTTGAGGAAGTTCATGGTGGTGAGACCTTGGGTGATGTCCTTGTTACTAAAACTGTTAGCCAGCCTAGCGCAAGCTGGGCGAAGGAGCCAGCTTACGAAATAATCTCTTCGAATGTCTTGCGCGAGTAGAGAGGGTTCGTTGGATCATTCTGGTAGTGGGCAAGGCGAGAATTGAGAATGACCTTGACGTCGTTCTCCTGGTATGAGTCGTCTTCTAGGTTGCCGCCCCCTCGTGCTCGAGTAGCACCATCGAGTCCCATGGGACCCGCATTTACAGGCTCGGTGGGTGAGGCAAGCTCATCAGCCCATGATGTTGATACGGCAGCAGGTGCTGGATCGGCAGGTTTGGTGGTGATGCGATCCGCAAGGGAACCAGAGGGTTTGGAGTCGGACATGATGGCAGCGATTGTCTGGAGTGGGAGAAGAGCAAAGTCTGGCGAGAGTAGTACGGTCAAATTTGAGGAGAGAGGAAGGAGGAAGAGGTATTAGTGTTGTTGTTTTGTTCGCAATCAAGCGTTACCCGGTACTTTAGTAATAAGGTAGCTCGCCTAGATTAGGCTATTTAACTTTAACTGTACCCGTTATATAAAGGGTCGTAGGTATATAGCTACTAACGGGTTATTACGAAGGCCTAAAGCTCCTTACGAAGATAAATCAGAAGACGAAGAAGA
>JBAMDN010001153.1:0-15057 GCA_037074945.1 Tetracladium marchalianum
TCTTTCTGAACGATATTCATACAAAATTTTCACCTCTCTATCTAGCCGACAACCTTAAAACTCCCTGTTGATGAATAGGTTCAACTGCTCAAAAATGCCACGCTCAAATGCCAGAACCAAATCTTAATCACGTCTACTCGCTCTCCTTCCTGTCATAGAAAAATGGCTGCTCATCGGACTACCAGGTATGCTTGGTCGTCTCGCTGATACAATACCCAGCTTCACTTCGCCCACCCTCCTGAGCAAGCCCTGAAGCGCAAGGCGCACATCTGAACCTATCTCTCGTCCTAGGAGTTCCACGCCCAACTCGTAGAATATGTTGATGTACTTCTCAAACCCTTCTTGGGGGAAGTTGGCGTATCCCTCGATGACATCAACCACAACCGGTCTCCAAGCAGCAATATTTCTCTGCTGACTTTCCTCCTCGAGCTGGGTAAAGGTGCGAATGATATCGGTACAGAGCGGCACAAGTGCCTGCTCGGTATCGTCCCTATTACGCTTTCGCTCCTCGCTCTCATCATGGTACATGCGAAGGAGAATGCTAACATACGTGGCAGCACTGCCACTTTCTTGTTTAAGGAGGTTGGGGGGTTGCTTCATGAACCCTTCACGCCAGAGATTCATTCTCAGCTCCTTGTTCTCATTGAATTTCTTAGCAAATAAGAAACTCTTCTTCAAAAGACTCATCAGGCGAAGAAGTTCCGGACTGGGGATCTGGGCATAAACAGCATCATTGGAAAATAGTTCATTGACCGTCTCAATCATCAGTAGTTGCAGAACACACTTTGTGATAATTTGATTAAAGTACCGTCTCCTGGCTGCAGTTACAACCACAGGTTGCTGTTGAAGTTCGGATTGTGGTTTGTAATCTTCGAGGTCGGTAGGAGCAGCGCCTGGCGTCTTCGACTCATCATCAATAATACCCTCACTGTCAGAGGTAGCCGAGCCATTCATGCCATTGATCTTCAGTGACTGGTTATCAGAGAGATCCTGTAGATGCGCGCCATTAGAAGAGAGAGTAGTGGCAGTGAACAGCTGATATGCAGTTGTTCTTTCAAAAAGTTCCACAAAAGCACCAACAATCTTTGCCCAGTGATCTGCTGTAAACTTGGTGACGTTTTGCAAAATCAATTGCTGCAAACAATTGCTGCCGATTCTTGCAATCGTGTCGTTCTCTTGGCAAATACACAAAGCAAGCAGATCCAAGAATCTATCCAGCATATACTCCAATGACTCAAAGTAATGAGTAAAGAGGGTGATCATGTTCCTGAGAGCTTGGATCATCGTGGTGGATAACCAAACCGAAAGCTCCTCTTGCTTTTCAGCGTTGGACATCTCAGACTTTGACTTGAGAACCATGAAGATTGGATATAGCAACTGTCTCCAGAGAATGTCCCAGAAATCAGTGGGGAAGTCGCCACCATAACGGATAAGCGATTCAAAAAGATAGTTAAGGGCATTCGATCGAACCTCAAGATCCTCTCCAGTCATCAGAACGTCATGGAAAGCAAAGAGAACAGGGAACCAGAAGGCTTCCTCTTGTGTCGTCCTACTTGGTTGCTTCCCAGACAACTCCACTTTAACCGAGCCATCCGAATTGGCATCCGATTTGTGTGAAAGAGGACACTCGGGTGTCTTTAACATCCTAGGAATAATTGACTTTAAAGTCTCCATAGCTTGGAGACCCTTCTTCTGGAATTTCATATTCTTTGAAAACTCCGTGAGGCATACAATCAAATCAGCGAAGGCACCTTGCGATATGACGACCCCAAATCGTGTCTTGTACACCTGATTGACATTGTCGAAGGCGAGGTTGACGATGCTCTCATAAGGTTCTCTCGCAGCGACAGTGAAAACGCCAAACATTGTCCTCCATCCAGAACGAATGTTTTCTCCCCTGGCTTGGATCATCTGGATGAGACATCGAAGCGCCATGTCTTTGACCGCCACAACAGAGCTATTGACCATGACATGCTCAAAAGGCTTGAGGAAGTCTTTCTGGAACTTGAAACCAGGCAGCTCCTCAATCTCCATGAATCTCATTGACAGTTGTCGCAGAGAGTCCAGAGCGAAGAAAACGACTGCTGTATTGTTGAGTGATCCAATGTTGTTGAAGTGCTCGCCCAACACCACCCAGATATTTGTCCACTCAAACCTGACACGAGTCATATTGTAATAACTGATCTCCACGAGTTTCTGAAGACTGTATGTTCTTGGAGAGTCATTGGATCCTGAAATCCTAATTTCCTCCCAGCTAACTTCTGTGAGTGCACGAACGAAATGGACAATAGCATCTCCGGAAAGGTTTGCTGTGTTTGTGAAGATGCGATCAACGCTTTTGATGACCTCGTCCGAGCGGCTTTCCATTCCAATCTCTGTAGAATATATAGACGAAGTCGTGGTTGAGCGAGGTCTTGGTCTCGGTGGTCGTAAAGACTGGCTCGATTTCCTTGACGCTGAAGTGTCTTGCCGCGCAGGGGCAACAATTCTTGCCTTTGAAACATCTGGGATTGAACCTTCATCAACTCCTTCAGAAATTAATTGAAGGCGGTCAAGTTGGCTCACACACATGAGAATATCCCGCCATGAAGCCTTCAGGAGATTTCCTTCGGTTTGGGCAATCTCGAGCAAGACCTTGAGTGCTTCCAGGTTTTTAGCCATCATTTCTGTAGGATTGTTGAGATTTGTGGCATTTTTCAACGCAGAAATGAAAGCTTCGCGAGGTGTTTCTAGGTCAAACAGACAAGCGAGCCTCACAGCAAGCTTCATACCCTCCATGCAAATTTTGATGATCTCGATATTCTGTGCGTGTTGCATTTGTCCCGAGAGACCAGAGAAGAAAGACATCCAGGTAACATCAAACATTGGCCCCACATGCTTGAACGATGTCGCAGTCATGAATTTAGTATTGTTCTTTGTCGGATTTCTTCGCTGGTTCTTGAAAAGATTCTTGAAAAGCTGTTCAGACCTGAGAGAGATCTCTTCTGACTGCTGGAGGTAGGCCTCCCGCTTCAAATCTCTTCCAACGGTTGCGAAAGCTTGACCAAGATTTGCAGCAAGACCGGTTGGAGTTGGTTGAGGCAGAAGACCCATTGCCGCGGCGGCCTCTCTCTCACTCTTTAGTACAATCTCCTCATTGGCAATGTCATCGTAGATTTGAGTGATGTATTCATCTGGCAATGACTGACCATCGTTGATACCGCTGTTGTTTTTGATGAATTGATCCTTAGTCATGGGCTTAGCGGTTTTACCGCCATGCAAATCGGTGTTCAGCATGACGACCGAGTAGGATAGGATATAAGCCGTGTCTGCATTCGCGTACGCCTTTGGATTTCCTGTCACGTATCGATTGGCAAACTTTAACATGAATCGATCGATTTTTTGGGATTCTCCAGGCAGGCGGAAAGACTGAAGAAACTCTCTGATGGCATCCACGAATCTTCGTTTTGAGAAATCCATCTGGTCAACGAAGGCATGCATGATGGCAATATTCTTGTCGTCTCCCTCACCCAGATACTCTCCGATCACTGCTTTATCAAGTCGAGGTTCCGATAGTAAGAACTGAGCAATGTCTACATCAGAGTCGCTTGGGATGAATCCCTGTTCAATCAATGCTTTCATGCCTCGTTTTGGCTTAAAGTTGAAGAGCTTGATGGCGTTGCTCAAAGCTGTCTTTCGCTGTTTCTCCTTCTCCAATTGCTCAAAATCATCCTCGACGAGAGGTGTTGGAGGGCTTGTGTCAATGGTAATACGTGAGGAGCTATCATTTCCTAACGGATCCAAGGATTCTCGGAAATCCTCCGAAGGCCTGCCCTCGACTTCAGAGGCACCAGCTTGAGTCACTTCTGTGATCCCCTGTTGCGACCAATTGACTAATGACCTTAACGTTTCCACCAGAGAGTCCAATGCCTGTCTCTTGACAATGTACTCTTTGGGAATCTCTTGGTCCATATTCTCGTGGTGATGCACGCCCAAATGAGCGGTCGACAATGGCGGTGGAAGCATTCCTCGAGATTGCCACTCTTGTGGAGAAGATTTTGCAGCCTTCTCTTCGTACTGTTGCTGGTGATATGGCGTAATCATAACCGCAGAACTGGCAGCTTTTGAGAGATCTTCTATAACTGTCTGAAACATGTTGTCCATGTTTCCATCGCAATCATAATTGAGATAAGTCTCTACCAAAGCACGAGGATCAGCCGAAAAACGGTTCAAGATACCCATGAAGTACAGCTTCTGAGATACCGGCGCAGTTCTCCTTTCTAAAAGGGCAAGGTAAATCTCCTTTAAGAAGACCTCAATTTCTTTCTGCGATATCATTAGTCTATATTCCACAAGCGAACAAGGGACTAACCTTAAAAGGGGCGCGCATGAACTTGATCATTAACCAGAACATCTCGCAACACACCTCGAACACCTTGTCCACCGAGCTAGCACCGTTTCTCGTTATACTAAGACATAGGTAGAATTTTATCGCCTGCAAAAAGCCAGTGGGCTCATTGCTTTTGCTGTTTGTGATCGTACATAAAGGAGAAGTGAAAACGAGTATATGGTTGTTTAGTAGGGTTTGAATGAGATGGAGGGATATTAATTTCGACCGCATCGCCTGGCCTTTCATGTCGTACAATTGATCTGGTGGTAAGATCTTTGTGCTGAGATTACAGAATGATCTGAAAACCAGGTATGCGTCTCGAATGTAGGCCTCGTCTTCCGCATCTTCCGAGTCCAGACCGTCTTCGATACTGCTCTCGGCCGACGTCTGTTCTGATGTTGATCGAGGTGAGTTTGGTGCATGCTTGACCTGGGTCACCATTGTTGGCCCGTCTCCCATCTGTGAATCGTCGAAGCTCTTTCGGTGTTCGAGATCCTTCAGCGTGAGTTTCGGTCCATCTTCTTCTGATGGTGTTGCGAGAGGGGTGGTATCTTGGGTAGCTTCCTCCTCACTGTTCCTAGCCGCTCCATTGGCAGACTCGGGCACATCCACAGTAAGAGAACTTCCGGCACGTTTCTCAATTTTCGATAGATTTGACCTGGCCTCCTTCATGTGTATCCTCGTCTTGACTCTTTCGAAGACGGTCCCCACCATCTGTGTCAGCGTCCCTTGTGCAACCTGTTGATTCTGGCTGTTCTTCGAAAGTAAGAACACATTGTAGACCTGCCGAACTGCCTTCAATAGTCCTGCTCCATGCACCACAATCTTGTCATTCAACACCGCTGCCAGCAGAGATTTGACGATCTGAAGCTGTATCTCCACCGAAGTAGTCTCCCCCTCGAAACATTCGCATATCGTATCGATTGCCCGCTCGATTAAAGGATCTCTCGCTTCTTCCTTCTCGGCATTTGGGGAGGAGGGCACAGAGAAGTAGGAATAGCTTATAAGTTTTCCGATACAATCCAGAGCTTTGGTGGTTAAGGGGATGCTCCCTGTCTGTGTCGCAAGTCGTAACGGCGCAAAGATTATCTCTGGATCTGGTAGATTCGGTTCATGTTGTTTTATTTCTTCCAAAGCCTTCTTTACAGACTGGGCCAGGGGGGGCGCTTTTTTGGCATCCTTTGAAGCAGCGATAGCTTCTAGGGCGGAGACTACAAAGACGATGGAGCTCATGGTGGCCTTTGGGAATTCGACCTCACACCTGGTCGTCCGTCACAATTGTTTCGCAGAGCCGGACCACTTCAAGCTGCATCTGCCGTGGAAGTGGCGCGTTATTGTTATGTTGCTTTTGCCCTGGTAGTTGAGATAATTGATCCAAGGAGCTTCTGTCTTGAAGATGTTGACCTGTCTTGTCTTGTCTTGTCCTCCCTCTCTGCGTCCACGTACGCTGGGAGATATTTGGCTCAGCTCCAAGGGATTCCTGGTCCATTCCTTGGCGCGCCGGCCGCCGTTTAAAGCTGACTAAGATAATCCCGGTCATAGCTGCACTCGCTGCCAAATTCCAAGCTGCTTCTGGTCCCAACTAAATTTCGGAAAATCAACGATTTAACCCTCCGTTCCTGCCCGTCTTCATCCTCACCTCCCCAACAACGTCGTCGCCGTCCATCCACGACTTCAATTGTCTGGAGTGCTTGCCGAAATTCCCTCCTGTACCACCATCCTTCTCCCTTCACTGCCCCTCCAAAATCCATCACGATGCTCGCTGCAGTACTCCGAAGGCGCGCCCTTCAAGCTACCCCATCGTTCTCCTTCAACCTTGCACGATGCTACGCTTCAAAGTCCTTCCCTCCTCACACCGTGGTCACAATGCCTGCGCTGTCACCAACAATGACTTCTGGTAACATTGGCTCGTGGCAGAAGAAGCCCGGAGACGCCATCACTCCTGGTGATGTCCTGGTTGAGATCGAGACGGATAAGGCGCAGATGGACTTTGAGTTCCAGGAAGAGGGCGTTCTAGCCAAAATCTTGAAGGAGTCTGGTGAGAAAGATGTTGCAGTTGGTAACGTATGTGCCTGCTCGTTCAATTGGGTTGTGAGCAGATAGCTAACTTGAGAAGCCAATTGCGATTATGATCGGAGAAGGAGAGGATGCTTCCGCATTCGAGTCCTACACTCTTGAGGATGCTGGAGGAGAGAAGAAAGCTCCACCACCACCAAAGGAGGAGGCCAGCGAATCTTCCGAGAAGCCAGACACCCAGTCCGGAACTGCACCTCCCAAGAAGGAATCCGCTCCACCCGTCGAGGAGGCCGAATTGCCTGGTGGAAAAATCCAAAACGCTCTTGACCGACTTCCAAACGCCAGCGCTAGTGCTGTTAGACTCTCAATTGAGACCGGTGTCAAGATCAAGGGTCTTAAGGGTACTGGAATTGGTGGACAAATCACCGAGGCCGATGTCAAAAAGGCTCAATCTGGACCAGCTGCTGCACCAGGTGCGGCCGCCCCAGTGTCTTCATACGTTGATACCCCAACTTCCTCGATGCGGAAAACTATCGCCAACCGCCTTACGGAGTCTGTTAACCAAAACCCCCATTACTTTGTGGCTTCATCCGTCTCTGTCACCAAGTTGTTGAAGCTCCGCCAAGCGCTTAACGAGTCTGCTAACGGAGAATACAAGCTCTCTGTTAACGATTTCCTCATCAAGGCTTGTGCCGTTGCATGCAAGAAGGTTCCAATTGTTAACTCAAGCTGGAGAGATGGTTTCATTCGTCAATTCTCCAACGTTGATATTAGCGTAAGTCATGACATACCCAGGCACAACTACAGTCAAAGCTAACAATTGCAGGTTGCTGTTTCCACCCCCGTCGGTCTTATGACACCGATTGTCAAGAACGTCGAAACTCTTGGTCTCCAATCTATCTCTTCTCAGGTGAAGGATCTCGGTAAGCGTGCCAGAGATGGTAAGCTCAAGCCAGATGAGTACCAAGGCGGAACCTTCACTATCAGCAACATGGGAATGAACTCCGCCATCGATCGATTCACAGCTGTCATCAACCCTCCACAAGCCGGTATTTTGGCTGTCGGAACAACCAAGAAGGTTGCCGTTCCAGTCGAGACCGAGGAGGGCGCATCGATAGAGTGGGATGACCAAATCGTCGTCACTGGAAGCTTTGATCACAAGGTCGTTGATGGAGCCGTTGGTGGAGAGTGGCTTAAGGAGTTCAAGAAGGTGGTAGAGAACCCATTGGAACTTTTGCTATAAGGGATCGTAGTACGGAGGTTGGGTTTGCGATGTTGGCACGTTTTTTGCGAGTAGAGATTCCCATGTAACATGTACAAACGACCAGATTCTGCCTTTAAGGGAATAAAAGTGGAATCTATCTATTTTCATTAACAGTCGTATGTGAAATGTACCTAATTATTCTGATACAATCCTAGACCTTCGACAGTTACCTAAGCGAACAAATTTATTTGCTTTTCAATTGAGGCTTTAAATTCCTGCTTCCCTATTCAGAGTGGTTCGTAGCTCGTGGTTTACATTCAATAGATTTACAAATTATGTCAATTGTCTCATCCCCATCCTACGAAGAATCCAAATGAGCCATCAAAACCAGTTAACTCGTCAGCCTCCTCCGTTCCACGCAATTCCTTCAGACTCGGTACTGTATTTGAAGAATAGTACTCAAGGAGATCGGCCATATCCTTTTCTTCCATATCACACAAGTCCTCCAGACTGTAAGCATCACTAACTTTGATCATCCTTCTCCAAGTCAGCACATCGCTCCTGCAGACACTCCTATCAAAGCTTACCATGCCATCCTCTTGGGACCCTGCTCAATATTTGGCGCAACTTTTCTCAACATCTCTCTCAGTTTTCCCACCTTTAATATTGCCGCCCCCGTGTTCTCTGGTAACGCAGCCGCGATCTTCCTCCTCACAATATTCGCCAATCTAGGTCCCTTTCCATTGGTAGACACCATAATCTGCAATGGGCCATCCCTATGCACACTCCCAAAGTAGAAGTCGCATTCTGGAGGTACATCTGCGATATTCGCTGCAATCTTCCTCTCTTTGCAGAGCTTCCATATCTGCGTTGATGCTTCGGGGTCGTCTACGGCAGTCATGCACATATCTACATCATTGAGATCGGAGGGGATGAATTTGCGATCTACGTATTCGACCTGCCCTTTCTCTATTCGGTATGCAACTTCGGGGTTCAATCCTTCACGGGGAGAGACAACTGTTACTTTGGCATCGGCGTTCAAGACATTCAGTATCCGTCCAGCTGCGACCTTTGTCTGGTCAGTGATGAATTCACAGAGCTTGCGGCAGCCATTGTCAACGTACCTCTCCTCCACCGACAATCAAAACTCTTTTATTCCTAATCTGCCATGCCAATATCAAAGAGCCTCCACCCTGAACCTCTGGAAATTCCTGCTCGCCCATTGTGTTGAATGTTCAAAAATAAATGAAAAAGGTTGAAGTTATTCACAAGAAATGTTAATGTTTCTCCGGATATCCTTGTCCCCGATAACCAGACAAGATAAGCCCAGCTTACCTAAACCCCATGCAACAAGCTCATACCTCCGTACCGACACCAAACCACATTCACACCCCACCTCCCTGCATTCCCTCTCCCTCCTCGTCCTGCGCAGAGGTGGTGTGTGCCAAAAACCCAGCCAGATCGGAAACATACCTCCCCGCTATGTCTGGTCGAAAGCTGGGAGGCGGGAGGATCTTGGGGAGTGGGAAATCGCTGGCGCCTCCTGCTCCTCCAGCGGCACATAAACGATCGTCGTCGAGTCTAATATCTGCGACGGAGAGCACACTCAGTTCTAACTCGACGACTACGCCGCATTTGATAGACATCAACAGTCAGGATCTGAGCTCGAGGGTATCTTTGGAAAATGGCGGCGGCGTGGCGGCTGTGAGTTCGAAGCTTGTCTGTCCGATTTGTGCAGAGGAAATGGTTGGTTCTATGTTGAAGAGTTGTAAATTGTAGAGTATGCTAATGGTGGTTTTAGTTAACATTGTTACAACTTAATCGGTATGCTGTCTGGTTGATGTGAGAAAAGGCGGAACTGACTGTAGTAGACATCTAGACGATAATCATCAGGAATTACCGGAAGTACAGCAAGACGAGGTCAAGAATTGGTTCGACAAGCAGGTTCTCAAAGCGAAAAAATTCCAACCTCTCGCAGTCATAAATCAGAAGTTAAAAGGTCTCGATGTCTTCGAATCGAACGATGCGCCTCCACCCATATCACATGCTCCAAGTTCATCAGTGAGCCGAATCCCTACGCCAGAGGTATCGAGGCCAGATCCAGATGAGGTGGTTACAAGGACGCATTGGCAGAAATCTGGATATAGTGATATGTGCACGGAACCAGCTTGTGGGAAACGTCTGGGGTCTGTCAATGGGAATGTGAATTGCAGGAAATGTGGAAGGCTGTTCTGCGAGGACCATACGATGTATCAGATGAAGTTGTCCAGGTCAGCACAGCACGAGCCGGTCAGAGGGTTTTGGTGCAGGGTGTGCGAGACTTGTTTTAAGTCGAGGGAGGGTTATAATGACCACCGTGGATATGCACGAGATCACACAACTGATTTTCAAGCGATACGGAGAAGGGTTGTAGATAAGGAATACTTGGAAATATCGAGGCTAGAGAAACGACTGACGAAGCTAACGCAATTATTAACGAACTCTCCGGAGGAAGTGCCCAGCAATGGGAGTATACTGGCACTCTCTGGGCAAAAGAATCAACGAAAGATATTGGAACAATCCGTTGTTACGTGGGAGGATGATGCTCAGGTGGCAAAGTGCCCATTTTGCCAGCAGACGTTTGGGTCATGGTCGTTTCGGAGACATCATTGTCGACTTTGTGGGCGGGTGGTTTGTGCAGATCCAAACACAGGATGCTCATCAGAGATTGGGCTCGCTGTTTCTGCTAGTAAGTTATTCTGCTTCTGGTCTTTTCATCTGTTGACAGATTCCAGCAACTGACGCTTTGTCAGAAAAAGCGAATGGTGCGTTGAATCTTGACGTTCGGATGTGTAGAGATTGTAAATCTACCGTCTTTAGCAAAAAGGACTTTCAAGCAGCCCTTGCATTGAAACCACCAGATCAAAGATCCTATGAAAATCTCGTTCAGTTTGAAAAGGGAATCAGGTTACTACTTCCCAATTTTCAACGGCTCTTGATGGCTCTACAAGACCCAGACAAACCACCAACGCCAGCTCAGCTTGCCGAAGCTTCCAAAGTCCGGAAACGACTGATAGACAGCTTTGCCAAATACGATCTAGCCGCAAAACGAATTAGAGACCTACCATCCTCAAGCCCAACACAACTAAAACTCCAGAAATCGATTTACCAACAAAGCGCAAACTTCCTAAACCTTCACATGCTCCCTCTCAAAACTCTACCTAAACTCCTCAAACACGCCTCCCCCCATGGCAATCAATCGAACAGTCTGCCTGCTCCTGGTCGTTCTGCGCTTGCTACAATCAAATATAATGACGTTGAAACCTCATCACAAATCTCGAGTAGCAGCGCTGTCTCCGCTATGGAAGCGGAAGAGAAGGAATTGAAAGAACGATTGATTCTGTTGGAAGAGCAGTCGTTCTTTGTAAGTGAAATGATTGCTGATGCTAACAAGAGGAGGAAATTCGATGAGGTATCTAGTTTGAGTTCAAATTTGGCTGAGTTGAGAGTTGAAATAGACTCTGTGAATGGTATGTTAGGGCAGCTGGACTTTAGGGGAGTGTATGAGAGGGAGCAGGCGGTGGGTGTTTCCGGGGCTACTGGATTGAGGTAGGCAGATAAGTACCTACGCTGCAGAATTAGAGGATAATTAGGGAGGAGATCGTCATTCAATATGGAGCGAGGAGGCATTGGGTGGTGTTTGGGGGGTAAGGGAGTTTCGATAGGAATTTTAAATGATAGCGTCTTTCTAGGGCACGAACAACGCTCCCACGTCCTCTTGTTTCTAGATTGGAAATTTTGTGGTTAATCTGTGCATTAATATTCGCATCACTGACAGTCAGAGTTTTAGTTTCTAGAATTGTAATTTACAGATCTTCCCAATGCTGGTCGTAGTGTAAATCTATCGAGTAAGTCCCACAGGCAGATACCCTACCCTAAGAAAGCGCCTCACAAAATCACCCCTCCCAAAACTATACTAAAAATAGTAAAATTCTAGTAGAGAAACCCCTCTGAAATTGAATTTCTTTCGCAGAGGCGTTTACTCAAATCCGGGGTAGGTTGGTTGGTGTTAGTTGGTGACCAGTTGATTTTGTCCTTTTGAAGTCCTCTTATTACCAGCAGTTTGTCCAGAACTCTTTACAGGTTTCGCCTTCCTCCAGTTAATGAATTTTTGCTTTTTTTAATCTATTCAGCAATAACGAGAAAGGTGGAGCACAACGAAGTGTTGTCGAAGGTGAAATTTGACAGAGGTGAAAGTGTTGACAGTGGTGGTGATACTGTAGTGATGCCTTAACATTTTACATCTGGTCGAGTTGCAGTTGTTTTCCTGCGCCACCATCTTGACACATCAACACAAAAAAAAGATCACATTGTATTCAAATCTCCCTTAGAAACAATTGTCAAGAAAGAAGGTTCACTTTTTTTATCGACCAAGTACTCGGCTAGTCTGCCTTGCCTAGCAAAAGTCATCATGGTCACAGAAGAAACTCTGCTGGCCGGACTCCGCATCTACAAGCCTCTCGCTCTTCAGCCCAAGAAATCTGGCTCGTGACTATCCGTCCATCACCATTATTTGGATCCGATATCAAGTGCCATCTCACGCATACTAATCTCACTAGTTCAGCCCAATATGAAGTCTTATCTTACGTCTGGGGCGCGCCCAACTTGACGCAGCCCATCCTCCTCGAGGACACCACATTTAACGTCACCACGAACCTGGAGCAAGCTTAGAGATATTTACGTCTTAAGAGTGAGGATTGAGTAGCATGGATCGATGCTATTTGTATCAATCATTTGGATGCGGATGAGAGGAGTGAGCAGGTGGGGTATATGAGAGAGATATCGTGGGTGTACAGTGGATTAACTATGGCTTGGGGAGGAGGAGGAAGTGATTATGAGGCTGTGGTACAAATTCTGGAGTTATTCGCGGAAAATGATATTCTGGCTTTGGGTTGGTCATCCCATGTGTGGAAAATCTAGTGGTTCGAAAGGGAGAGGATGAGGAGGAAAGTGTTCAGAGGGTTTGGCCAATAGAAGAAGATGATATACGTTGTCTCTACTGCGAAGTCATTCATGTTGGAAGGAGAAATCTAGTTGAGCACCTAGTGGGAAGCACTCCGCGGATTCTTTCGAAGTCCCTTGGTCTGGACCAGAGTATGGATAGTACAAGAAGCCGCATTCGCACCACGAGTGCAGCTGTTACTCAGATACCAAGTGATGGAATGGTTACTTATCGAAGCTGCACTCGCAGCCCTTAATGGGCCCCATTACTCCAACGATGCATTCCACAGGCCATTTGGTTACGGACAGTACGGTCTCATTTCAGAAGTTTTTGCTAGCCCGCAGCTCACCAACAACCAGAGAAAGGTTGCCCGCAAAATAGGCCAAAGTGGGACAGAGTCGACCCTCCTCGACGTCCTCACTCGATTTTGGTATACGAAATCCACAGATCCCCACGATATGGTTTTGCTCTTCTTGGTCTGGCATCCGACACTCTTGGCATCAAAGCCGATTACCACAAGCCGAAAAGAGATGTCTATATCGACGTGGCACGTACCCTCATTGACTATAGCGCAAACCTAGATATGCTCTGATAAAGCCCGTGGGGATCTCACAACGAAGTATCCGTGCCGAAGTGGGTGCCAGACTTCAGCGACGAGAACAATAAAGTGGAGAAATTCTTTTTATTCGCACAGCGTGGCATCTTCAGTGCTGGGGACCGACATTGCGATCCATGCCAGATTTCTGCAGATGGCCATCTCACTCTTGTGGGCATTCCGTTGGGAAAGGTCACTTACATGCCCACAGGGGCCCATGATTACTGGTGAGGGGCAATCGAAGGCAATGCCAACAATGGTTCAATGGCTACCTCCAAGCGCGAAGCTACATGCCTGCTGAAGTCCTAAAAGTACAAGACCAAGAAGAAGATGATGGATCACCCAGCTCAGAGCGCACCGCGAACAATGCTTTAGACGAAGCCTTTTGGCGAACCGTGAAGTCTATCCCGTGATCCGGCTGGATCCATCCGGTATCCAACACGAGCTAGTCATACTGAAAGGTCTGCCGAAGCTTCCATTCCAGAAAATGATCCCGAAGAAGGAGTGCATGAAACTACGCTGAAAATGGGAGCTCCATTGGCGAGCTTGAAGATATCAAAATGTAGTCAGAATATTTTGAAACATATGAGATTTGCAACACTGGGGCTGGGACAATATGCTATGGTGCCGCATGGGACGAAATTCGTTGATGGTGTGGTCGTGCTGCGTGGTGCAAAGGTGCCGTTGGTTATCAGAGCAGTCGTGGACTCTGAGGGAAAAGAGGATATTGGTATGTTCAAAGTCATTGGAGGGGCGTATGTGCATTATTTTATGGATGGGGAGGCTAGGGAACATGTGGACAAGGGATTGATTGAAGAGATGATGATTTACTTTGCATATGACTACCGTCGTCGACAGTTTCGCCTGGCCAGAGATGGTAGGATTTTATATACACGACCTCATACACACAGTAGTCAAAGTTATATTCCTTTCGACTGAACCTCCACTTTCAGCACCATACTTTTACCTTTAGTACCTGCAGTAGTTCCGTCATGCCAGACAAGTTCCTCAATTCCTAGTTCCTGGCCGCCCATAACCCCACTATTCGTCCATTTTACCGAGGCCATTCTTAGCTCATCACAACCTCATCCCGACATCATCAACTCTTTCTCTTTCAGCCACGTCTCATCTCATCTCAATATAATCTAATCGCATCTAACCCTGCCTACCTCCCAATTTCAGCCTCAATTGATCCACTAACTAATTCACCAACCAACCCACTCTCCCCAATTCCTGGAATACACCATCACATCACAATCAGCCATCATGGCTCCCCTCATCCAAGCACAACCCCAACTAACCCTCGCAGCGGCCCGGATCGCCATCGCCGCTGCAGAAGCCCACGCCGCGACTTTGGGAATAGACTTCAACATCGCCATTGTGGATTCTTCCACTCACTTGTTACATTTCTCGAGGATGCCAAATGCAAAGATTACGAGTATTAGTATTGCTATTGATAAGGCGTTTACGGCGGCTGGGCATAAGAATAGTAAGTTTTTCTGAGTTTTTGATACTAAATGGTTGCTAGTTTAAGTATGAAATGTTTCTCATTCGATTGTAGGTTTGAATTTCCAAAAAAATCATTTTTTTTTTTTTTTTTACTTGCTTGGTTAGAATTATTGTATTGCTAAGGTTAAAACGAGTCTCTTGGGACCCATAGACAGCACCTGGCAGCTTGGGAGATTGATGAGAACATGCAGATTCAACCATTGGAAACCTTTGAAATTTTCAGAAAAGCCCAGCACCAATTTACTGTATCTTACGAGAGTAGCCAACAGAATTCTACCGTACTCGGTGACCGGGGAACCGCCGGCTGTGAATCGAGTCTGGAACACCTTGGTATTCCTTTGGCGATGTCGAGTTCGACGAACCCACTAAAAAATAGATTTGCC
>JBAMDN010001154.1:0-34227 GCA_037074945.1 Tetracladium marchalianum
AAAATTACAATGTTTGATTACCACACCTGACTGGCTGCTTGTATTCTCTGCAGACTGTTGTTTGGCTACCTGGTGAACAACGAACCTCGAAAATAGAGAACCTCAACTTCCAAATTTTCCAAAATTTCAGTATTAAATCAAACTTGTGTCTCAGACTTATCTTGAGACTCAACTTTGATATTGACACAAGCTATTTAATCGTTTTCGTATTAGTGGTGTGTTCTGTAATGGTTCATGAGGAGAGATTTTGAGTATGAATATTGTTGTTGGACGATTTGTGATTAAACCTTTGTGTGATGACAAGACGGTAAACAAGCGGGTAGCCCAGTTAATCCAGTCATCATACAGTTGGTACTCAACTCATGAACCAGTTCAAGAAACAAAAAACCATCACAGCAAACGGGGATGAAGGATATGAGGGAAGATTTGTCTTCATAAATATCTCAACAACTCTTTCTCCTTCTCTTTCTCCACTGCTAAAAAGTGAGATGATATACACGACCGCAACCGAGAGCATCTCTGACCACCGTCAATTCACTCCACCTGACCATCCCATCCACCCATCCTAGGTAAGATATAATACATATATATGTGTGCGTGCATAATGGGGAGCTAGCGTAGCGATATGTGTACAGTGAGTAGGTTGGTTACCTTCTTCCTTCTACAAATACAAATCCAGATTTCATCTGACTGAACACAGTAATCCAGGAACAACGCAACTTAACCACCGACAACCAAGCAGGTAAAAACAACGAAAATTGCAAAAAAAAAAAACCTTACACGAAAAGAACAATGACCAAAGCAGTATTATTTTTGGTTATAGGAGAAACGCCGCCCAAATGCTCCTAAGATTTTTTCTCAACTTTTCCCATCCGCACACTGTTCGTAGCACTGTTTCTGTTTTTGGTACAACTCAACTCATGTTGATGAGACAAAGTGTTCTGCTTATGCAGAGGCAGCTGGCTTGCTGGCGACTCTCCTCTTGGGGTTGGTGCCTTGTCTCTTCTTTTGGGGGGTCTTTTGGTCGGAACCCTCGATGTACTTCAATAGCTCATCGATACTGCGAGAGTCCATACCGTTCAGGCCGTTGCTGCGGGCAGGAGTTCCACCGGCAGTTTGACCGACTTGTGGTTGTGGGTGTGTCTGTCCAAGTGTAACACGAGGAGAGACGCGGACACCGGCCCGGGTGCGACGGGCAACATCCTTTGCGTGTTTGGCAATGGAGACAGCATTGTGAGTGAGCTGCTCCAACCATCCCTCTGCTTCCTTGGTGTTCTTGTCATTGGGACCGAGCACATTGAGGAAGATATTGTACGATTCGCGCATGCGGTTCACGGATCCCTTGGAGTCGTGGTCGAGAGCCAATGCTTGGGCAAGCTGGAAGAGAAGCGTGGCGGCGTTGACGGAGCTCTTGCCATATACCTCTTCACAGATACGGAGAGACTCCTCAAACCATAGTCGGGACGAGTGGTAGTCCTTGAGGTGCTGAAGCATGACGGCTGCGTTGTTGAGGGTGGTAATGGAGTCAGGGTGGTTTGGACCGTAGATGACCTTCCACAACTCAAGAGCATGCTTGACATAGACGAGAGCAAGCTTAGTATCGCCGCTCGCATGGCAGAACAGACCGAGGTTGAGGTAAGAGAGAATTGTTTCGGCATTATCGACACCAAGTGTTCGCTCAGAAACGATGACAGCCTTACGGGCGAGCTCAACAGCTGCTTCCTTCTCCTCGAGTTGATAGTACAGGGTAGAGAGAGTGTTGTAAACACGGGCAACCTCTGGGTGAATGATACCGTAGATCTGCTCGTGGAGGGAGAGAGACTCAAGAAGTAGCTCTTGGCCAAGCTTCTTCTGGTTTTGGATGATGGAGATTCTTCCTGCCTCGAGAGCTTCTTCAGCGAGTGCACTTCTTGGTGACGCTTCCTTGATGACTGGAACAATGTTCAAGATATCATCTGCAGAGAAAGTTTGAGGCACCATTTGGTGAGCAGAATTGATGGAAGATGGGGATCCGTCACGGACAGCCTTCTTCTTCTTTTTGCTGCTTGTTGATTGACCATTAGTACCATTCTCCTTTGCAACGCCGTTGGTGGCTGCTGGGGCAGGGGTAGCAGCCTCAGCAACGAACTTGTAGCTCTTTGTCTCAAGTTGCAATCCGAGCTTGAGAGAAACTTCGCGAAGCATCTGTAAAGGCTTGACTTCTGATGACCAAGACTCTCCAAGGGTGTATTGATAACGGCGAGCAACTTGAAGCTCAATCTCTTCTCTCAAACTTTCAGGGGTAACATCTTGGAACGACAAATCGGCCTCGGGATACAGAGAAGCCATGCTCTCATCGATGTCTGCCTTCGGCTTAGGGTTGAAAGCAGTTCCAAGCAAGCAGTTGAGGAGGTGGGCTGTGCAGACGGAGGTCAATGGAATTGGCAACCATCTGAGATACTTGCCAGCAACGTGCTTGAAAGCTCTTGAGACCATCTCTTGGATTGTGAGGACCTTTAATGAGACGAGCCTGTTGCCCTCACATTTCGATGCAAGCTTACCCAAGTATCGAATGTTAATACCTCGCTTGTGCAGAAGTTGGCTAAGAGATTGTCCATCCATGGGAAATCCAACATCACCCTCGTTCAGATCCTTTACAAGCTCAGGAATAACAGTTTGACGGAGGTATTCACTCGCAAGTCGAACTTCTTCCTCATCCTTGACCAACTCTTCTTTCTCGGCATCAGTTTGTGGTGCTTGTCCGCTGAAAGCATCAGGGTTGAGAGAGAAGCTGAAATTTGAGATATCGATTCGCTCTTTCTCAAGCTCCTCTGCCTTGCTTATCTCCTTGGTAGCATCCTCAGCAGGAGTCTCCCCATCAGTATTCTCCTCCTTGGTCTCAGACTCTTCAATAGTCTTGGAGGCTTCTGGAGAATCCTTCTTTGCCTGTCGTCTTTTGTCAAGCTCACCGTTGACCCAGTCACGCATCTTCGACTTCCAGTAGCTCTCAATAAGCTCTGGTCGGAGGACAGTCATTCTGTGGGGGTATGCCTTCTCGCTTGCGCCGTTGAGTTGCTCTGGGCTGGTGATGGCAGTGCCAAATTCTTCCATCCAAGCGATATCCAATGGAGTGACTCGGTATAAGTCAAGGACGTATTTTCGGCCATCAGTTCCGAGAAGACCCTTGGTCTCGACACTTCCTTCAAGCTCGTGTCGCTTTCCTTCCTTATCCCAAACGGCATGCTTCTTGACCTTGAGTGCCTTAGAGAGTTTCTCAAATACAGGTACAAATTTCTCATCAGATGCAATCACATCCTTGCCATCGACCGCACCGTAATCGATTTGGTTCTCTCCTGGGTCTCGTTGCTTGAAGATTCCTGGAACAATACTTTGACCAACCAAACGCTTTCCGAGGTAATCAATGACCACAGTGCCGGGAGTGAACAGACCATCGATGTCCAATTGGTTGACCATGCGAACACCCATGACATCTTTGCCGGTAGCAACTCTGGCAGCTTCATCTCCACCCTCCGAAGCAAAGGTTCCAACACCATCAGCGCCATAGGAGAAGAAGACGTTATTGTACACAAAGATTTGTGCGTCCTTGCCCTCTGTTGGGTTTAGTGGTGCAACTTCTCCTCGTGCGACCAAAATGGCACCTCGTGCTGCAGCATCTGTATAGTCAGCGAAAAGCTTCGAGGTAAGCCTTTCTCTGAAAACACGATCTTGAACAGTATCCTTGGGAAGCTCTCGAGTCGATTGGAACTCCTCATTCCAGTCACGCAATGTCTCGGTGTTCTCGATACCAGAGATCAAGTAGCTCTCTTGAGTTCGGGTGATATCAGCTTGGTGAGTGACCAATGGAGAAGACGAAGTTGGCACAACCCACGGGCTAGCTGGTGTAGAGTTTGTGATTTGGAAGCTTGCGAGTGGTTCCTTGAGGTTATTGCTCTCTTGGAACGACTTGAAAGACTCGGCAAAGGAGGCGGAGACTTCCTCGAGAAGATTCAATAGAGAATGTGCGGCATGGGCCTTGGGTGCGCCACGGGGGAACGGATCGAATTTGAGGTTGGTGGACTTATTGACATAAAATCCTGAAACGTGCGAGGTAATTTGGTATTGTTCTCCTTCATTTGTAGTAACTTGGAGGTACAAGAGGTGGCCCTTCTGGCGGAGGTGGTATGGTGGAGGATTCCATGGCGACAAAGATACGTTTTTGACGGTCTTTGGAAGTGTTTCTGGTGCGGGGGGCAGGAGAGTAGAAAGAGATCCAGTACTTTGGAAGTCATATCCAATCATTGCGTGTGCGGGAGCTTCAGCACCATCTGCGGCAGGAGCTTGGGATGCAGTCACAGAATCGTGGAGAGAGGTTCCGGAGAGAATACCAGTCAAGGTATCTGTTCGGTCACCAGCAGCTCCAATGAGTTCCCGCACCCGAATGAAGTGCAATCTAGCCTCCTTCTCGGTATATGGATCCTCGATCAACTTTACAATGGGCTCTGCGATGAGTTCCTTGATCTCGGAGATCTGAACGTAGTCGTTCATGCGCTTGCCTTGATGCTCAAGGTGGAAACACGAGTATTGGAAGGTGCCGGGCATTTCGGTGATTGACTGGCGGACATCGTGAATGGCTTCTTGAGTTGAAACCTGTATGCTATTAGAATTGGAGGTCGACAGGTAAGATGTGGTTTCGGCTTGCCATAATTTGAATTTGCTTTGGCTCATGTGGCAGATTCACAGTCAACTGGAAAATGGCTGCACAACATCGAGTTAGTATTACTCTCTAGGAATTCCCGCGAGGTTCCTTCTCTATAGTTTTGACATACTATCAACCCCCTGTTCCTCGGATGCCTCCCCGTTGGCTTCTGCTTGTTCGACAGCATTTTGTTGCGTGGTCTCGGGGCTCTCGGTTGGAGGTTCTGTGGCCATTGTGTGTTAGATGGATGACCTCTCGAATTTGCATGCAGTTCTCGTCTCGAATACATAGCTCTGAGTGGCAAAAAGATTGGAATGAAGACCTACCAACTTGCGAGTTGTGCACGTCATTATTTTCGGCCATTGTGATGTATGGATGGGAAGGACTTCGAAACCAGCAAGAAATAGACAATTGACGACAGCTGAAATCAAATAAGGTCAAATATACAGGATGAAAAGAAGGCCAAAAGAGTCTTGTTTGTCCGGAGCAGGAGTGGCAGAGTAGTAGTAGTAGTACAACAAATTAGGGAAAGAAAGGAGTCAGTTGATTCAGGAGAGGCTTTGGCTTTTTGCTTTTGAGTCGTGAGAAATTTTTGGGCTCCCAGGATTGGAATTCAATGCTCCGGCTGCTGGCGGCACTGGCACCGGTTCCTTTTCGCAGGGTCACAGGGGCCATCGACCATTCGGATGGGCAGCATTGTCAAGAATAATGGGTTTGCCAAGCCGGCGACGGAGTACTTTTATCCGGGTTTGTTTACTTTACATGTTGACATTACCACACCACACAATGCCACTGACACACCATTCCATTACTTCTTCATTTACAACGCATGGTATGGCATGAACAAGGACATTTTTGGCGTTGATGCATCGACTATCTTACTATTGTTGGAGTCTCCTTTTACCGCTACAGACTTTCAATATTGCTTTGCGCCGCTAGGTAAACAAACGCCCGACTCTTGAATCGAGATCTCGACATCTTTCATTTTGGTCCATAGCAACCAATCTAACTCATATGAATTTGTAGACTTTACAGCATGGAATCATATAATTCAAACACCGACATTGTTCCTGGCTTCACACCTGTGCGACGAAAGGAATGCACCTTGAATTTGGGGAGAACTTCGGCAGACCAAGAGCAGGAATGGACTACAGCCAGATGCCATCGTTTGCTGCGCGCATTAACATCTCGAGTTGCAATACTTACCAAGGAGATATCGCTGTACTCGAAAACGACCCAGACTCAGGAAGAAGCGAGGCCCAAGAGCTACGAGTTTCCCAGATCAAAAACCACTACCAAGGACGAAGACTGGATACATACCAAGAAGAAAGTCAAGCAGACATATTCAGGCAGAGGGAGAGGAAGGGGGAATGGAGAACAGTCCTTGCGCGGAGGTCGGATATCTCAATCTCAGAATGGACGACAGGCTTTAGTACCTGGGGAGATCATTGTTTCGACACCAGTGCTTGCTCGAGCAAGAAGGGAAAACTGGGCTGCTGAAGCGGAATCTCTCACTTCGGACGAACCGAGCAAACCGCACAATGGACAAGTCCGGGCTCGACGGAGAGCTGGCCATACCATTGGGTCGCGCGCTGGTCAATGGCAACTCTCAGGTACACTACGGGAATTGAGGAAGAAAGTTCCTGCTATTCGGTACACAACCTATGAGGGCATCTACTCTGGGCTGGAAGTTTTGATTCGGTCTACAACGAAAGAAGAACCTGAAGAGAAACGAAGAGGAGCTAGATCCTTGTTCGCCATGACGCTGAAAGCTGTCCCACGATGTATCCAAAAGCAGGAGCAGGCCTTAGCAGCATATATGGAAGCAACGAAGAGCTTGAGTGCAATTACTTCCAGGGACATGTCGACTGAGATCTACGACGATTTGGAGTCATTGGGTACTTGTGGAAAGAGCTGGAGACACTTGAGACCGATTGTCCGTTCCCATGGAGTTCAGGTTGTCGGCGATGCTATTCAAGCTGGACTTTTGGATATTGATTTTTGTGGTGTCTTAATTACTCTCCTTGTTGAATTGTCTGCAATTGAGGAGGCAGAGAGCTTGCTGTCTGCTCTTCTCCATTCATCGCCATTCGCTAAACCCAAAACGCTCTATGATTCATTAGACCGACGATTGGCTATGTTGCAAAAGTACGTCGAATTCACTGGACGTGCGACTTTCCGATATAGAGAGCTTTCGAAGTTGATCAGAGATGAAATTTTACCTGTATTTTGGTTGGCAACGAAAGGCTTTGGACCAACTTGGACTCATTTGGTGGAATCATTATCATCAGACAAAACTTCCGCCGTATCCAGTGTCGCATTCTTGGACATCGCAATGCCAATGCTGGCATCTGCTGCCAACTCCCAGCCTCTAGGCAATAAATCAATGACAGCGATACACAACACATTCTCAGAAGCATCTAAACACACTTTTACAAGTCTTCTTACGACTACTACGTCCATATTTACACTCAAAGACGAGACTCGACGATTTGGCGATCGGGAGGCGCTTTGTACCAAATCTATATCCTCGCTTTTGCGAACTTGTACTATTGGACTTAGATTGTTAGGCGAGGCAAATGGTCCTCAGCTTGTATTACTACTCTTGGCACGTCTTGTCATTGAGAAAGACGAGACATCCGAAATTATCGATTCGCTTTTGGGATTATTGGGAAAGAATCATGAGTTTTTGGATATTTCAACGGTGTACGAAGATTTGGCTTCGCTGGTCAGCAACATAGCTCGAGACTGTGGCCGTGGTGTATCAAGTTCTGGATTTGACTATCTTCAACAGTTCCACCTGCTTTTGGAGACCCTAGGTTGCGAGCGCGATGGCCACGATGTGCTCAAGAACATAATCGTTGACAGCGCCCATGACTTTGCCGAGAAGAATTCGGACCAGCAGCATTTGGATTATGCAACTTCTTTGGACACACGCTTTGCATCTCGGGTTCTTCCGGGCAAAGCAAAGGCTGTTAGCACGACAAGAGAAGATTTCCGTTATGAAGAAGGCATTGGGGAGTGGGTCATGAAAACACCAGCCCCCAAGGGCACAAAGCGAAAACTATCGGTCTCCATGACTAACGAGGAGTGGAAGTGTGACAAGTCATTCCGACTTGTACAACGTCCTCAAGCAGCAGTCATGCAAGTGGTGATAACAGCGTCCACCGCACGCGAAATCCTACAGAAGCCTGCTCCCACTCGTCGTCGTCTCAATCGATCCCGTCAGAGCCGCAGTTCGACCCGATATCTCAGCGACGACGAACTGGCTACGCTCTATCCTACAGATGATGACGAGTGTGCCTCTGAAACGGGAGACTCCTCTCTGGATGACTCCTCTCTGGATGACTCCTTCATGTCCACTGCCTCTGGCATCGCAGCAAGAACAGCAGGTGAAGCCAGAAATCTGCGACCCCGCCCAGCTGTTTTGAAAAAGACTCGGCCAAATCATCAACAAGATCGGGAGGCTTCCTCATCATCTTCTCGAGCGAGTAGTTGTAGCCGTACGAGTAAACCGCATGTTCCCACCACGACGAAACATGCTCGACCTCAAAGATCATGCAAACAAACAATAGCTCCTCATCAACCAACTCGCAAAACATTCCTCCAAACATTCTCTACCAACAACGATGATGACGACGAAAGTGACGACGAGCTTAGTTTCCTTTCCATATCATCGTCAGCGACATCATCATCTTCGACATCAAGTGGATTAAAGACAAAGAGCACCAGCAGCAACATGATGAGCAATGACAAGAACAACAACAATTATCTGACACGCCAAACGAAACAACGGAAACTACAGATCAAGCGACGCAGGATCACTGTGGATGATGAGAGTGAGGATGAGTTGTGTATATAACTGATTTTATCATCATTTGATCAATCATTCGTTCGATTTTGTTGAAAAATCAGAGTTTTGGGCGTCGTCTCCTCTTTCGCCTGAGCGTGTTCATGCGAGTGGTAGGAAAAGCCGGTGGGAGGTGGACGAGCGTTTGTGGGATGAATGGATGGATGGATGAACGAAAAGCGGCAGTTGTTCGCGAGACAGGAAACGGTACTTGTATGCACACGTACCACGGTCTGATCTCAGGTCACATTCGCTTTATCAATTTTGTTGGTCGTCAGGTGTGTGGGAGCAACAAAGTTTTTGGACTCTGTGACCATGGTTGCGTCGAGCGCGGCAATCATTCATGGCATGGTTGATGTAGGCGGGGGTTTGGACTTGGAGGTTTTGTGACACGGAGGTGCTTGGATGACATTTTGTATTATGCGCGTGTATCTATCTCGATGGGTGGGCGCGTGCGCAGGTTTTTGGGGCTAGCGGCCGTTTGTATCATGGATAGATGGCTAGCGTTTGTTTTTGGTGTTTTATGAGTTGAGGAAGTTGAGTTGCTGGAGATAGATTGATACCCAAATTTAAAATTTCGAATCTTTGACGTTTGGGAGATTGATTTTCTTGCGAGGTTGTGAAAGAATTCATTTGCGAGGAGGAGAAAAAGAAATATCGACTTGGGATGGCTGCTCTATGACCGGTTTGTCCGCCTCATCCGTATCAAACCAATAAACAAAACCTGTTGAAACAAACCAACGAGCCAAAAAAGAAAAGAAAAGAAAAGCGAGCAAAGAAAGAAAGAAAGAAAGAAAGAAACAAAGAAACAAACAAACAAACAAACAAACCAAACGGGGCAGGGTCCAAACATCCGTCTGTCATTGAAATTTTTGCGATGCGCCGATGAAATTACTGTACTGTATGTATGCCCTGGGTGAACTCAAAGCGTTTTGTTTCAACTCCCCGAAAAACCAACATCTGACCGGATTTCAAATCGATCACTCTACTTGGGATATTACCTCCCTAGGTACTTTGAGGTACTGCTGTCAACGAAGAAATAGCCGCTTTGAGTAATAAGGAGGAGACTGGCAAAGTTTGAAACAGAACTGTTAACTGATTGATTGTCGTTGATTACGACTTCCTCAGTAAGCAAGATGTTTGGTACAGTAGGCGGAGATACCGTTGATAGGGATTCTTTACTGTATGGAGGAGAAAGAAATTGTGAAACAGCGTTGGATCCGTGAGTACAGTACTGTAAATAATCTGGTAATTGATGGCTAGGAAGGGGAGATAATGACGATGGGGGATTGCTTGGCTCGGTAATGGCTTCCCCGGTGGGATTACACTATCGCGATGTAACCGCGGCAAATGGCTGTGAACCTCAGCTCTCGATTCTGGGGAGGCTTTCTAGATGGGGAGATAGAACACACACCTACCTACAGCAGATAGGAAGCAGAGGAAGGGAGGGGCCTGGAAGAATGACGGCGAAGTTTTCATCGAAAGGGTCTAGAAGAGGTTGATGAAGTAGAGTTATGAGCTAATCAATTCGAAATTTCCGTGCCGCGCTTTAGCAGAAGTTAATGTTTCTTAAACTCTCTGTATCCGATGGTTGGGCGAGTGAGAGATAAAGCGCTTTTGCGTGTTTGTGAAAAGGCAAAATACTCTACAGTAGATAGAGTACAGTGCATGAGAGGAAGGTTTCGGCCCTTCACATGCGACCATGCCAGCCCTTCTTGCATGCTCCTGTTCGTTGTCATGGAGCACAACGTCAATAGTTAACGATCCGGAAATATGTTCGCAAGAACTCTCCTCATTTCCTTTGCTTTCTTGATTCTTGATTCGTTCTTGAATCGTTCTTGAATCATTCCAGAATCATTCCAGTAAGATAGTCGGCACGCAGTACGAAAACAAAGGGAGAAAAGGCCACTGCTCGCTGTATTTCTCTTCTAGTTTCTTTACAAAGATTTTTGCTTCTTGCGTTCGGTAGCGTAGCGTAGGCATCAAGTTGGGTGCAGTGCTCAGGGCTGGAAGGTCTGTGGAGTTTGTGGACTCGAAGCTCAAAGGCGAAAAGGAATGGACGAGGTTGGTCCATCCCGAGGATGCAGGCACTGAAGAGGGGACAATTGGCACAGTCGCCACAGCACCGGCGTTTCAAAAAGCCACGCCGGCCCCTGCGGGCGATCGGTGAGATCCGCTTTAGAGTGCTGACGGGCTGCGTGCAGTGCAGTCGGGTCAGGGGCCAGGGAGATGGGATTGGCTGGGTGAGGAGGGAGGATATTCAGGTACAGGACGTCAGGATGGGAGGAGGATTGATGCTTGTTGTGGTGGCTCCGGTGGTTAGGTAGGAGTAAACAAACACCCATTGTCGATCTGATGAGACGCCATAGCTGATATCAACGGTGGGAGGATGATCGTAGATAGTGCGTGTGTTTGTGTGAAACTGAGAAGAGATGAAGTAATTCTACGGTCCGCGATAGAGTTGGGATGAAAGCTGTCGGTTGTGCATCGGATTGATTGTTGAGTTTCACCAGTCCGTGGGCCAAGCTGGTCCTCTTGCCCTCCCCCCTCACGACTTCTCCTCCTCTCTGTGCGTCCGGTCGATCTTGGTCTGACTTGAATTCCTTCCGCGTTCCCCCTCCCCACCCACACGACGTGCAAATCTCCAACCTCAACCCTCCTCCCTGGTCCCCTCATCTCAAACAAGTCCCCGTCCGTCGCCGCGTAATTAATTCATTCTTGACTCCCAGGTTTCTTTAAGGCTGGAATCCACTCGATCGCTCGTCCACCCAGTGATACAGCCGTCCAAGAACTTGCAACTTCCAACCCCAGATCATTCAGGAAATCAGGAAAGCAGGAAATCAGGACCCGTTCGTTTGCCCATGGATCATTGATACTACCTATCCCGCAAATATCATATCACACTTCCTCCACTCGCTTGGAAGTCTCCCTCTGTCGTTTTCGCCCATTCTATTCTTCACCTTACCATTCTTCGATTCAGGATTTTTGTCGTGCCGAGTTCACTTCACTTCACCTCACGATTCTATTCTCGACATCCGTGTTGCTATCAAACGAACCGCATTCCTTGTTCGTGCGCTACAACTCCTCAACATCTCCTTTCATTCAGTCCTTCCTCTCCCCGGCTGCTGGCACTCCAACTTCTCTTCTCTCCATGACGACACTCTAGAACGAATACCTACTGTTCATTGCTGGTCAACACATTCTCCAACCCACTACATTCATTCATTTGACCCCGATCTCTCGCGCCAGTCGCCCTTTTTCCATTTTATCTTTCTGACCAGAACAACCCTCCTTCGATCTTGCACTCACGAATCTCGAAACGAAACGAACGACACGATCAAACACACATCAAAATGTCTTCATCCATTCTCTTCCTCACCCTCGTCGCCCTGGCTTCGGCTCAAGCGCCTGCCACCGCATCGCAAACACCTGAACAAGCAGCAGCAGCCAAGGCCGCCGCCGCAGCACGAGCAAAGGCTGGCCAACTCAATGATGATTTCCTTAACTTCACCTTGATCATTTGTGGAGGATTGGTGGCATTCTTCGTCATCTGGCGCGTTGGCATCGAGTCCATCAAATATGTTCGCACCTTGACCTGTCTCAACAATGAGACACAACGATACTTTGCCATTCCAACCATGGGCTGGGCCAGATTCAAGCAATATCTATTGTACGCACCCGTCTTTAGCAAGAGACATAACAGAGAATTTCAACTTTCTTCGGCCATCAATATGGGAACTCTTCCCACGAGATTTCAACTGCTATTTCTGATCTTGTACTTGGCTACAAATGTCGCATTCTGTGTGTCTGGTATCACTTTTGGAGCACCTTTCGCAACCGTTGCTGGCCAGATCAGAAACCGAACGGGTACTCTTTCGGTTGTCAACATGATTCCTCTCTTCGTTATGGCCTCGCGCAACAATCCTCTCATTAACTGGTTGAACATGTCCTTCGATACATTCAACTTGCTTCACCGTTGGTTCGGACGTATCGTTGTGCTCGAAGGTCTTGCGCATACTTTGGCCTTCTCGGCTAACAAAGTCAAGGCTTCTGGATGGGCAGCATTGGGAAAATCGCTCGCTTCTCCGGCACTCCTCTACGGTATGATCGCCACTTGCGCTTTTGTGGTCATCAGCATTCAAGCCAGCTCAATCTTCCGTCATGCTTTCTACGAATTTTTCAAGGTCCTCCACATCCTTCTCGCAGCCACATCCATTGTTGGTCTCGCTGTGCATCTCAAGCTCGAGGCTGCACCGGAGATCAAGCTTCTCTTTGGTGTTATTGCTATCTGGATCGTGGATCGAAGTCTCCGAGTCTTGAAGCTTCTGTATAGAAATGGTATGGGCTCCCGTACACTCGTCGAAGCACTTCCTGGTGGAGCCGTCCGAGTTACAGTTGATATGCCTCGCCCATGGACTTTCAAGCCTGGCCACCACGCCTATCTCTACATGCCTTCCGTTGGTCTCTGGCAATCTCACCCATTCTCCGTTGCCTGGTCATCCGAAACCGAAGCCCTTGATGACGAAAAGCTCCCAATGGGTCGACAAGACATCCTCGCCATGCGCAAGACAAGCATGTCCTATATCATCCGCGGCCGCACTGGCTTCACCAAGTCTCTCGTCGCCAAAGCCGAAGCCGCCCCAGAAGGTCGATTCGTCACTCGCTCATTCACCGAAGGTCCATACGGTGGAATGCACATGATGCACTCGTACGGTACTGTTATGCTTTTCGCCGGTGGTGTTGGAATAACTCACCAAGTCCCACACGTTCGCGATCTCGTTGCTGGTTACGCCAATGGCACTGTCGCCGCCCGCAAAATTGTCCTCGTCTGGGTCATTCAATCACCCGAACATCTCGAGTGGATTCGTCCATGGATGACCTCCATCCTCGCCATGGATCAACGTCGTGAAGTCCTCCGCATCATGCTCTTCGTCAGTCGTCCTCGCAGCACCAAGGAAATCCACTCCCCAAGTTCCACTGTCCAGATGTTCCCCGGTCGACCAAACATCGAGACCCTTCTCGATCTCGAGATGGAGAGTCAAGTTGGTGCGCTTGGGGTGAGTGTTTGTGGAAGTGGTGCCTTGAGTGATGATGTTCGATCTGCTGTGAGGGCCAGGCAAACAAGAGGAAACGTGGACTTCATAGAAGAAGCGTTTTCATGGTAGAAAGCCGGTTATAGAGTACCCGTGGTGAACTAGGTTCCTATCTCATGAGAGTGGAACGAGCGACGTCCTGGGGAGTGTTTGCAAGCAGCACGTGACCAAAAGCGTTAGCGATCTTATTTGGATTTCCCTTCCTTAATGAGAAAAATAACACACAAAAGACATGAATGACGCTATAGACTTCTTGCTCTGTGTCTCAGTCCGTTGCGTTGCGATTACCCCTTACTCCTCTTCCTGTTCTCCTCTGAGATGAGCTAGGTGGAATGATGTGGGGGAATTTTTCGATGTAGATATTGATATTGAACATTTGATTTGGATGCTAGTGTTGCAGACAGACAAAAAACAACAACTAAAGCAAAGCAAGCGGGTCTAGTCTTTTTTTTTTTGCTGTTTTTCAACTTTTCGTTCTTTGTACATTCTTTTTCGGGGTGCGTGTGGACTTGGGGATGGTGAGGGAGAGGAATGGGAGGGAGGTGGTGGATAGACATGGCATGTACAAAAGAAACCTAGGTGCTTAATGTACTCGGTTGACAGGAAGCTACATAGATAACCGAAGCTAGATAGATTCGATATGAGAAATTGAATCTTTAAAATTCTTTTGCTAGCCAGCTTTGTAATTGTTGTTGTTGGAATTTTGGTGGGTGTGAGAATGGTTGAGTTGAGGAATGATGACCATTCCAATACAGTCATTCCTGTCGTTCTTCACTTGCTCCTCCCCTCCAGTATTAACTTTTCCCTGCTCGATTTGTTCGTTTCGGAGATTCCCCACTGGCTTCCCGCCCATCTTGCCCCCGAAAGAGCGTGAAATGATGAAAAATTGAGAAAGGCTAGATATGTCTGATTCATATCCTATTCCTATTGCTAGTCGAGTATTGTCCCATTTCATTTCATTTCGTTTCATTCAATTCTATTCCCCTTACACGCTGCCCATCCATCGTCGTCACCGATTCAAACACCTATAGCACTCCGTTTCCATTTCCACCCCCATCGTGTGATGTATGCCCTAAAAATAAAATGAAACGCCTACTGATGAATACCTTGCAAGATCAGAGATAAGAAGCAGAACAATCGATTACTATTCCCCCAAATCGCCTATGGTTCGTTGTCGGCCGTGTTTACTGTTCTTTCATATCCGGACCTGACCCGACCCGACCTGACCTGGCTCGACCTTTGCTCCTTCCCATCCATTCCTCCGTGATAAAAACTCCATGCTTGGTTGAAAATTCACGTCTTCACTCCCGCGTTAAACTCCAAAGAGAAAGGAAACCTTAACACCCCTTCATCTCTACCCATCCATCCACATCTCTTCCATCCTCTCCCCCATCTCCAACCTTGCTCCCAACCTTGCTCCCAACCTTGCTCCCATCCCTCTCCTCAATCAAGCAACATTACACAACAACTCAGCCTCCAAAATAAACTTCCCCTCCTTATACTTCTCTGCCGCCTCAAACGCCTTATCATAAGTCCATCCCACCGTCTCGCAACACTGTCGACATGCAATATCCCTCACTACGTGGCGACCGGTTGTCATGTTGCGTTCGGATGGCGTGCCGTATGTTATGTTGACGACCGAGGAGAAGAGGTAGGCTTTGCCGTGCTGGCCACGGAAGGACTGTGAGAGAGAGGATTAGGATATTGGTCTTTGATTTTAGTATTTGGGGAAGGAGAGTTGTGGGGGAGAGACTGGGATGGGATGGGATGGGATGGAATAAAATGGGATAAGATGGTGGAAATGGAGAAACATACACGACTGATTATATCTTCTGGGTTGGAGAGATGGGCTTTGCAGTTTTTGCAGCCGTAGATTTTGTGGCTGGAGAGATAGGTGTTGTAGGAGAGACCCATGGTGCTGGTGGCAGGTTTTGTATGTAACGATTTGTTGTTGGTGGGGGTGTGGTGTTCGTTTGTTCAGTATTTGGTTGTGTTGGTAGGCTCAAGGCCTCCTCGTCAGTCTATCCGTGGGAGGGTTGTAGAGATGGCCTGTCCCTGATCCGGTATTGTTCGTTACGTGCCTGCGTTCGTTTGTATGTTATTTGTACGTTCTTCTGCACAGATGAGGGCTGAGACTTGTATCGGAATATCGGTAACTCTTCGTTGGTGGTTGCTGTTTTCTAGTTGGCTTTGACGAAGCCGAGGAAGTGATCAGATCTGCTTAGTTGGTGACTGACAGAGGATACAAGTGAATTCGAGATCTTTGCTGCTTGTTGTTGTTATTCAGGTAGAGAATGGGTTGGAGAGAGGAAGAGAGAGTTGGACTTGGTCACCGGAACAAAGTAGGTTGCGGGTGAGGTCGCTACGCCAAGAAATCCCGTCCGTCAGGAGGGGAATGATGGATGATCTCTTATCGATACGGCAACAAGGTGGAGAATGAAGTGGAGTAACAAAGGCACCTGGTGATCTGGACGAAGGATGGGATGGGGATGGTGATGGCACTTCATTTTGAATTATTTGATGAAGTATTCGTGAAAATAATAAAGAAATAACAAGTGTGATGATTGCTCATATATTTGGGTGCTTTTTAGTGTTGATTTGAGGTGACAAGTCTAAAGTTGACAGCCCAAACCGCTGACTTGTTCAGGTCTTAGTTGGCTGCCGCCACAACCACGCATGCGATCTTATTTCCCAGCTTTGTTTCTTCGCCATCTTCAGAATATCCAGATCTGCATTATCTTCCTTTGATAGTATGAATGGTCGAAGAAGGATTGATGCACTGAAAAGAACGACAAATCAATCAGATACCTTTGCTGACTGCAACGCATCTCTTCTCCTTTCTCGGAAGCGGAAATGGGACAAACCGTATCCCTACCGAGCTGCTAGAAGTCGCACTCGCAATCAATACTTTTGACTACCCGTTTTTTCTCATGCTGAAACCACTTCTGGCCGTCACCTCCACGAAAGGCTGTGTGTCCTCGTCAGATTATCAAGACCAGTATCAAAAGAATACATATCTGAGTACTTGTCCCCCTCAAGTACAAAAGACTGACACATGTTAGCTGGGATGCCACACTTTGGCCAAGTACCATACATACAATTTGAAGAGAAGTAGCCGAGACCAAGTGCCACCCTGGGAGCATTCCAAACTCTCGAGAAAAGGATGAAGCCTCAGAGTCCTCAATGACCCAAATTCATACGTAGCAACGACGTACTCATGCACGCCGCCTGCCCCCAATTGCCCCCAATTCTGGTTGAAGAGGAGTAGGAAGATCAGTAACGGATACATCCATGTTGGACACAGTCTCTGGCTTTCTCGTATCAACTCAGTTTTGCTTCCCCACAACTGAAATCCTCTTCTCCGGCCCCCAATGCTCCTGCCATTAGGTCACAGTACAGTCTATTTCACGTACAGCAATCATCACGATTTGGATCGATGAATGGAGAAAGTCATCACTTCCTGCCGCTGGCCTTACCACGACCAATCCCTCCCAAAATCCGAGCTGTAAAGACACATCCTGCTTTTTCTTCGAGCAGAATGATGGCAAGCCAGAAGATTGGAGGTGGTGGGGTCTGAAATCAAGCGGTAACATGTCCTGACTCCTGTGGTTGTAGCCTCTCTTAGCACTATGTCTCCATCGAGGGATTTTTGGAGTGAATTAAAAGGGTTGTATTGGGATGTCCCTGAATGATCATACAGCATTTAACATACAGTTCAGTACGTCAACTCTTCTTGATCCTCTTACAGTTGAAATTACCATTACCCGTCTACCTTCCCTTCAGACCACCTCTTCCAGCCACCTAGATTCTAGCTACAATTCATCTAAAATCAGGTCCTGCATATTACTGTACAGCGCTTTTTAAAATAGCATGTGTCTTGTCCGTCTTCGGGGTGATTCAGCCCTGCAGCCGGTTGAAATTATGTCATTACATTGCAGGACGGCTAGGTCAACTTGATGGTGGCTTTCGCATTGACTTGTCATTGGATTGTGTTGCTCATTACACAGTCTAGATGGCTTCAGATTGGAGCGGTTGAACTGTTGGGAAAGTTTACAAACTTGGTGCACTATAGACCACAATGCAAGTGATGTACGATTCCATAGTCGCGACCCAACTCTTCGAGTTTTTGGTTGGATTAGATGCATGAAAGGGAAGGAAGAGTACCATACATACTGAGATCTTGAGGACAGCACCGTCTTTGGATTTTGGGCGAAACGATGAGTTGTTAGTAAACAATTGTTCAAGCGAAATACTCCGTAGGCAACTCCACAATTCGCACAGTCTGGCGCAAAAGTTCGATCTAGACTTTAGACATTGTGACTGTTGTCAAAGCACATATGTTGAGCAGTGGGGATACCACAGGTCGACAATTGCGGTCAGGCAATACAAGTTGCGACCAAGAAATATAGTGAGATTATTTGAGAGATTTTATCGGCCAAAGTCACTGATGCAGGTATCGAAGTGTCGGAGCCTCGATCGACATCAAGGAATTGACAACTCTATCGCCTCGCCTGCATAACCTTGTCGGAACCCCCTTCACAGAGGTACAGTAACATCGAACCTCTTGGACAAATCCTTCCCGCATCGTAGACATCCGACTCTTCCTTGCAATTCCAAGTTTTCTCCCCAGAAATCTCACGTAAAATCTCTCGCTTAAATATCTAGCGCGAGACTAACAGCGGCAAAGTTGTGCGTTGTGAGCCTGTGGGTGGCATTGCTGTGGCTTGCTGTACATATCTGCGGCAGGTACACTTTCCCACTTAAGGCTAGCTTGTTCTATAATAATATATCCATCAGCCGCAAAACTGCAGAGAGGTGAAAGGAAGCAAGAATAAATCGACCACATGCTGATTCATGCCCTCCTTACCAAATATACTGGAATTGGGAACCAAGATTTGAGCTTTGCCAAGATTTCTCGTCATCATCACGAAGGTAACCTCCTTGCTTTGCTGACCACATTTGGATGAAGAGCATCTTCTCTATCCGTTGATCATTAAGTAATTATTTTGGGAATGAAATTCGCGCTTAATTTATTGTTATCATTATAAGCGCTAATAAGTACCATAGGTATCATGCTGCCAACACAGACTTACCCTGCAATTGTGGGGTTAACTTGATCTGGACCTGCAACTTTAGGAATTGAAGCCCAATGACAACTTGCCATCCCTGGTGTCATAGCCACTACAAACCCATTTCCACTTACCACTTACCCGGGCCGTGTCCAGGAACAAAAGTTCCGTGTCAAGGCTACCATTCGTCCACCCGATCCCAATCATATCTCGGTCAAAAGCGCCAACCCATCATTTTTGACTATGAAAGAAAACATGGCATAGCAGCCTAATTGACGGGTACACAACGTCTGGCTGCATATACGATTGTTGTCCCGTTCTACGGGCTAGAGAATAGACTTTGGCCCCTTCAAGAGGGCAACCGTAAACGTGCAAATGGCGGCAGGGGATCATCCATCGACATCGCTTGCTCGGCTGCAGATTTGTATGCACGCCGCATGCGGGACTTAGCCTCGCTGAGCAGATCTAAAGATGGAGGGTTTGGTAAGAAGATTCATAGGTTATAGCTATGTGCGCTTAATTATTCAAGATGGGGCATTTTAATGAGTGGATATAGTAGCGATGGTCGTCGGGGCCGAAAGGTGGTAGGTATATAAGTTCGGAAGTTTACCTTGTGGAAAGGACGATTTCTTGACATCAACAATCAGCACTTTGACTGAACAACACTTTCAAAACACTTTCGCTTCTACTCTCATTCATCTGTTGTGATACTGTAGTCCTTCCAGCAAATCACCAATAGCCAAAATGCAATCAACATTCTTTCTCCTCTCCCTCCTCGCCGCTGTATCCCAAGCGGTCGACACAACCAGCAATCCCGAGCTCGTCTCTAAACTCAAGTCATCAGCAACAGCTCTTGACAGACAAGCTCTCCTCCCCAAAGATTCCGACTGGACCTTTGATTTCTACGCTCAGAAGAAATACACCTATGAGCCTGGAAGTGAGTTTTCCCCTTCCCATCTCCATCACTTCACTTCAACGAATACTCGCGACGTGGACTAACAATCATTCTCAATCGACTAGGTGTTGTCAATGCCAACGCAGCAACGTTCCCAGCTCTCGCTGCCGTTGATATGACTCTCGCCACATTGAATTTAGGTCCCTGTGCGATGTTGCCCATGCACTATCATCCTCGTTGGTTCCCCCTTACTTCTCTCACAATCCTCCTTTCAAAGCCCAGACAAGACTGATATTCCGGAATGAAATAGGCGCGACAAATCTTGTAGTAGCAATCGAAGGCGAGACAACCACATGGATGCTCGAAGAAAACGGTGCTCGCGTTGTAAAGACCAAGCTCACACCGGGCAAGGTGACAATCTTCCCCACTGCTAGCTTACACACTATGCAAAACAATAGTACGTCCTCCTCATATATCATTTGCACTTCACCTGGTAGATCAGAGGCTAATGAGTCATTGCAACATAGAATGCACAAACGCAACATTAATCTCCGCACTCAACTCAGCAGACACCGGAACTCAGAACTTCGTGAACGCCATGTTCCAAATGCCAGCTGATATGGTGCAAGCCGCTTTTGGAGGATACGGAAGCAAGGTTGATTACGATAATATCGTCAAGAACGTTCCAGGTGTGGGAACGGGTGCGATTATGGGATCTGCTGAGTGTAGGAAGAGATGTGGGTTGAACTAAGTTGTTATTTGGGAGATGGGAGTGTTGTGGCGGGATGTTTTGGATTTGAACTGGGACTGATAAAAGCGGATGGAGAGGTATTTAATGTACAACTTATCATACACGGCATTTAGAATTAAAATGAAAGATTTATGAAAAATGATGGATACTATTGTTTCTCAAGTGCTGGTATGTCCTCAATCCCAACCTTGACTTCACTCTCGACAATTGCTGACACGAGGGAAGGACCGTTCATAGAATCCAGCACAGGGACACATGTCATGTCATTAGTACAATAGAACCAATCAAGCACATCAAACCCCCCCCCCCTCACCGCCGCGTACACACACCAACCTCGCGTCACCGCAAAGACCTACAGTGAAGTTCAAACCACACCACGCCAAGCATCACCACAACAACATCGCGTCACAAAGAGATGCCCAGCACCCACACTTAGATCAGATACATTCATAGATTGAAATATGCCGCTTCTAAATTCAACAGTTGTCCATGTGGCAGCGTTGGTGACCAGGACGGTTGGGAGGCCTTCCCGGGGGCGAACACCCCGAGTTGGTAACAAAGAGGTAGAATGTGGCCTATGGCCCTTCGAACTTTTGCAAGTTTTGTCTTTTCTTTTCTAGCTGGTGGTGGAGGCATTTTTTGTTGTTTTGTTATCTTTGCTACGCGAGAATATCAAATTGAAGTTGGCATATTTTCATTCTGAGAAGGCCACTTTTAAAAATTTGTGATATCATCAAGCGTATGAAAGTATTCATCTTCTCTGTCGATATTGTTTTAAAGCAAAACTTTTAATTATTATCTATCTACCCGGGTATATATAAATGTCGACCTTTATTTCTTCTGTTTTAGGTATCCTTGGTTGTAGCAGTCAGGTTTCTACCCAATTGCCAATTAGTCTTTCCTGGGCTTCCAAATTTATAAATATTCCTATGGAATCGCTGTTGAATAACTGCCGTGAAACACCGCAAAAACATATCATATTAAAACCCTGTCAGCTTCAAGCAATGTTCTCCAAATACTCCAACGCCCCCCAAAACTCACCAACTGGGGGCTACTCAAACCCCCACCGAGAAGCCCAATGTTCTTGCTCAACCAAATACAGATGTTTTATCCATGAGCATGGATCTAATATTCTTTTGAATCATCTAGACCATAAATCACAATGTCTCTCCATTTCTTATCCTTGATCATGTCGAAGAATTTTCGCGTGCGTGTTTTCAACAAGTTGAACTTGCGCGTAATCAAGGAATCTCGAGGTCGAGATTTCTGGGAGGTCGTTCGATCAAGTAGTCTTAGGTCGCATGTATCTGTAGACATATAAGAGTATCTTTGAAGTACACATCTATCATTTCCATGTTGAGGATACTCGATTTCGGTTTCGCAGTCATTGTCCTGGCCACCGAATCCAGCATTATTTCGAACCCAGTCATCAATCTGAGAACCCAAAAGATGCCTTCCAATTTCATCGCAAGAATTTCTGGCTGAAGATGCTTCTGTAACCGTGGTGAGTTGGCCAGGCATGAACGAGATTGAGACTCCTCCGTCCGAGGGGTAGAGACAAGATTGTTCGCTGGATTGCATCTCCCCTCTTGGCAGGTAGTGGTTAGCCATCAGGGAAGCTTGCAGTCGGTCCTCAAATGATTCTGGAGTCGTAGATCGACTGGGTGACGGTGTCGTTGCTGCCTCGTCGGGACTTTGAGTTGTATCGAGAGGAGCTGCAGATGGTAGTAACCTTGGGTGGCGGTCATCTCTTTGTGTTTCTAGGACACCAAAGGGTACACGAGATGTTTTGGATGAATCTGTCGTGTTCTCTGATTCTTGAGCTAAGGAAACATCTGCTATCAAACTATATGATGCTTCCGTGTGGATCTTTGGTCCTTGCGATGGTCGTTTGGATGGTGTCTCGGTAGTATGCGATTTGGACGGAACTTCGCATGAAGGTTCCGACGTTTCGTTTCCCCGTCTCTTTGGGTGCCTGATTCTTCGATACTCGGGAACTGTATTGAAAGGTTGTTCTTTTTTCCCTTGGGGCTTTTGAGTTGATCCGGAGGCACCTGACCCTGTCCCCATTGCACCTTCTCCTCCTATGTAAACTTCGATGGAGGGTAAGACCAATGCCGCATTCCCATTTCCATTCCCTTTGATTTCAACGTTCCTTTCACTATTATCCGCCAAATCCAATCTTTCAGTTTGCTTGTCAACTTTCTCCGAGTCATCGAGAAGCCAAGAACTCTTGCAAGAATGAAACTCGTCTGGGACATCATCGCCGCTGTCAACACAAGAAGCCTGATCACTAAGATCTGAAATCAACTTGTCATATTCAGAACTTTCGCATTCCAGCGTTCTTTGTTGCTGTCCTTTCCATTTCACGTGACGATCGCCATCCTTGCAAGTCAGGTTCTCAAGTGAAGATGACGGGCTGGCTTCTTTTTGGCCCTTCCACTTAATGTATCTTCCGTTTTGCGCTTTAGGATTACCGTTAGAAGAACCCATGCCTCCATCGGTGTCATTCGAGGAAGAGTATCGTTCATTGCTACCACTCGCAAGGCTACTACTGGTACTGGAGCCCGTCACATCGGTACCGAGATCTCTGAAGTCTGGAAACGGAGAAGCCAAGTTGGACGTCGAGGACATCCCGGATGCTGACTGTGCCGTGAAGATTGGGGTAGCAGGTAGGTGGGAAATGTTTCCTTGTTTGAAAAGGAGAGCCATCGTGCTGAAATGTGGTTTTGCTTTTTGTGACCCGTTCTGTTTGGTTGATATATGTCTTAAGAAAGTTGGACGTGAGCTTAGAAGTTTGCAGAGAAGTTCGAGACTTAAACACAGAAGCGCAACAAGAGAACAAACGAACTCTGGTCTTAAGGCTGTAGGAGATTTCCACTAGGTTTTGACGGACCGTTTGCTCGGTATGGTTTTATGATCGTCAGATAGCGTAGAGCCGGAGCCGAACTAGCAGTCTAGCAACGACCGGACGAAATCCAGCACATCGAAGTTTACCTGTCAAATTAACGAAAAAAAATAAAAAAAATAGCTTTAGTCTAAAACACTTGGAACTACTTGAAGCTTGCCCATGTATCATATTAGAAGGAATAGATGGAATGGCTGAACGGTTAGATAATCTTTTGTGTTGTTAGGAAGATCGAGAGGAACTTGCCCATCACAGCGAACTACAGTACATTATCAAGCTACTCCAGAACGGAATTGACATGTTGTTGGAAGCTAAAATAACATTAGTATAGCGACCCTGGAGATACTATAGGACAATTAAGTGTGATCAGTGTCTACCATCTCGAGACAAAGTTGTGGAAGCTGGTGGAGTGGAGGCGCAGTAACAGTCGACTCGGAATAAGAAAGGGCCAATCACAAAGACTTGAAATTGATGAAGCAATACATCTCTAAATGAAACCATACGAATGAACGGTCTTGATTGCTTTCTTCTTCTCCAGCTTGGCACACAACTCTTTGTTCTAGACCTCCAGCATTAGCTTGCTTTCAGTTAAGAACCTTTGATCATGGACAAGAGAGTTATATTTTGAAGAGAATCTCCATGATGCATATTCTTGACTAATTACGAACGAACACCAAATGCTGATTCGAGACCAGGTTGTTAGTTGGGCGAAGATATACTTCGAAATACTGCGAAGGATATTGGAGGCACTGTGATTAGCCACGCCGCCTATGACGTAGAGCGAGCAGGGGTAGCTTTGGGGGGACAAGTCTCACCTGGAGCTCGACTTCATCACCAACCAGAACAACAATCAAAGTTGATCTTTCGAAATCCGAAAAAATTATCCAATTCGCTGTTGAATCGTCATGTCGGGGATCCCAGTCTATACGCAGAGTCCCATCAGCGTGGCTGCCAAACCTTCGGGCGTAACCACGCAGACTGCCACAGCAAATGAAAGCACTCCCACCAGAACAGGACCACAAGAAGTTCAAGCGACAACAACAGCTATTCCCACTTCTACATATCCGCCTGCCCAGCCAGGAGCTCGACCTCCAGCCGCAACAGTAACTGCGGAACAAAAGTATACGCCGCTTCAACCAACTCCAACAACAAGCACACAGTCCGAGGGGCCTCCACCTCCACAACCTGGCGCTTTCCCTACTCCTCTACACCAAAGTACGGTACCTCCTCCTCCAAAGGCTGGAGAGAAGTACACCCCACCAGAGCAAACTGCTACCTCCACGTACTATCCTCCACAGATGGGCATTCCCCCACCTACAAGCGCAGTAGGATCACATCCACCACCAACATCTACAACAAACGCCTCCTCGTCATCATATCCTATCCCTCTTCCCACTACCGAACAAAGTGACCAAAGACGAAGTCTGGACCACCCACCAGGTTACCAACAGAACGCATATGCTTCAGATATGACACCAGATCAAAGACAAGCTCATGAAGCCAATATCAATGCATCGGGCTTTGGCTTGCCATCAGCTTCTCAAAACAAAGGCAGCTTCGAGGAGGAAAGTATATGGAATGCAGCCAAGAATTGGGCACAGCAAGCTGGAGAGAAGCTCTCGGCAGCCGAAGCTGAGGTCTGGAAGAAGATCAATAAATGATCAACTATGGAATGAAAGACGGGGTTAAAGTGCTTACAAGGGACACAGAACTTGGATTTACCTGCTACGATTGCTGGGAAAGGAGGCGTCACTCTATCTTGCGAACTTCACCATTCTGAACAGACCCCAGGCGAAGGATGTGTTTGGTCTGTATCTATTATTGTACGAAACTCTGAATTCAAGAAGACTTTGTTAGATCCAGCTTGTCGATGTCATTAAACAGACAAACCTCTGTTGCATGTTGACATGGGTTCGGCTAACAGCTAGCCATGATTTATTTTTATTTTCGTTCTTCTTTTCTCGAATTACTATTTTTGGTACCGTTTTTCCCAAGGGGTGAGCAATTTACAGCAATTCTAACTATCCAACCGACAAATCTTCATTCTGTAACCAAGGGGTTGCGCTTTGGGATTTAAGATGATTGATTGAGCATGTCAAGTCTGTGGAGTTGCACCCGATCATGACGAGATCGTCCCCTCGTCCGGAGTGTGCGCAAATGTCAAATTGGCCAGTCACCTCCTTGATTTACGAAGGCGGACATCGGACATCGAACCTCAGACTGCCGAGTCCGCGGGAGATCACCAGTTGGTGGAGGCACCAGGGGGCCAGAGCCTAAAATTGATGCCATGGCATGGGTTGAACGACCATTCGGGGATCTCCTTCAGATGGCTGTTCTCTTCATGGATCATAGGAGCTGGCCATTGCTCAACAGAGAAACGTACCCACTGAGTCAAGACCGAAGAAAGCAGAGAACGAGAAAGGATCTGCTTGCTCATCTAGGAACGCATGAAGACGCCAAGTACGGTGTTGCGACGGACAGAAAGTTGAGTCCGCACAAGAAGAAACATGTTTGTGTTTTCGTTCACGTACGATACCCGGGTTACGGTACTGGCAAAGACCCTGCTTTGTCGCGGTGGTAGTTATAGACCTGCGACGCGTGGAGGCGTGGATGTGTGGTGAAAGTGGTACAGAACTTGTGTGAGCCCAAAGACTGGACTTCTTCCACGCAATTCGTCCAAAGTCTGCATGAGATATGATGTTTCCTGCAGCGTTCATCCTCCTAATCCACAAGCCTGTTCTTTCTTCTTTGAGCCATCAACATTATGCGTTGGCTTTGCGCAGATGGATCTCGAGGTGGAGCAAGAAACAAGTGAGGTGTTCCTAGACTTGTCACCGATGCTGACATTCCGCTTCCTACTGGATAGAAGCATTGTGCTTGGACCCTTCTTTGGACGTTCCATGGAATGTTCTGTTTGTTCCGTGCTAATCTCCTTTTCATTTAGGTCATCATGGGAAAACAGGGATAGCGGCTAATCTGATCTCGGACAACGAAAGGGTCGCCAAAAGCTCACGTGGACTCTTGTCACTCTCGCGGTCACCGAGGGAGAAGAGGATACAGAGAGTGGAGAAGTCGTGTGGTAGGACGTTTGGGAATTTGGGTGCCTGTGAACGTCCAAGTCTCGAGATGGCTGATGAGATACTGTATTTCCGAGCCGTCTCAACACGGGATTCGGCTCCAAATGGAAGACAATAACAAAGGCTTCTTTGCTTTAAGGTTGAAAGATTGGGATCTGTGAGCGTTGCATTCGTGTGCAAGCTTGCAAAGAGAGAAGTGGTGGTACAGAACAATATAGCAGAGGACGCGCCAACTAATGGCCAAAACCAACATCGAACGTGGTAACATCTCTTGAAGCTTCGGATCTGCTACCGGATGCTGGGTGATGCGACTTTGCGATGGTGGCGCTGTCATCCAGTTTCACATCCGGCCCCTCAAACCGCTTAAATCCCTGCGGCATCCACTAGCGGAGAATATCAACCAGCTCCGCAAATGACGAGCAACCTCACAACTTCCGACGATCAACTTGAAACTTCTGCTGTAGAGGAAACACGCAGCTCGACGCCCATTCATCGTCCTGTTTGCCAATCGTAAACTTCGAAAGAGTAGTTGACAGGAGCGCGAACTAGCAATTCATCGCTGCTGTTGCAATTGACTCGACGAGAGGCAAGTTGAAGACTCGCCCTCTTCCCCACTTGAAGCTATATATCTGTCGTTCTATAACGTTGTACAACTCAACACTGCACGGGGAGCATCCTGGAGCTCGACAGAGTTCCCTAACCTAACATCCCATCTGGTGTCGAAACAACATCCTTGGAGAGAGGGGCGGACTTGACTCTCGATCTCGAGTTGATGACTAGCTTTTACCTCTAGATTGGTCAGAGGAAGACTTTCAGGCTTCGAAGCCTCATGTTAGGATGTCCACAACCGTTGCAACTAACAGTTTCGTTGTCCGATGCATGCCTCTCGAGTGGGAAGAAAGGCTATTACGGAGTACAGCCATACCTCGAGCCTTTGCGCCTTCGTTGACGATGCTTTCGTCCACGGCTCGCCTCAAACTGGAGATATGTCGATCATCTCTAAACGTACAATCTTGAGGCTGAGCAGATCATGATCAGTAAGTTCATACCGACGTTACAAAGTTGCCCCGTGAACTGCTCTGGGAAAAACGGGCATGCGAAGCATCATATATTCTCTCTCGCTCTCTCGCAGCGGTTGCGCTCGCAGGCTGGTCTACCCCAGATGTGACACCATCCCTGGCCCGAGGTGAGACGAGACGTGTGCCCCTCCCACCCCTCCCTTCTGGACCTGCGGATGAACATGGCCGACTCGTCTGTTCCATGTTCAAATATAGGTGCAACTGAGACTCGAACAATCCAAGAAAGGCAATCCTAGATTCGAGGATCCTGGGATCTGGACCACCTGCTGGTCTGTGGCGGCCAACCTGAGATGCCAAGTGCGCCCATTCGACCAAGCGTCGTTGACCTCACCTCGACCCCCCTCCACTCCGTTTAGGAAGAAGAACCGGATTTGTATCAGGAACAGGCACAGGAAACTGCCATGGGGTCCTCATTGTCTGCAATATCTCACATCCCGAAGCCGGGGTGGACCTCCTTCTCGACAGGCTATCCCTCGTCGTGGGAACATTGTTTTTCATATACATCTGGGATCTCTGGCAGCACCGCCCCCCTTTTCTTACCTTTTTCTGCGTCGTCCCAATCGCATACCTTCCGCTACCTTTTGCTAAGTCACTCCTTTGATGCCCTCTTTAATCTAATTTTCATTGCTATATACTGGGAGCTGGCTCTCAAATCCGACCAGCCTGCGCAGATCAACCCAACCGAGTTTGTTTCTCACCACCCTCCTTTGCATTGCAAACTCACCACGCTCATTTCCGCACTCGCCGAAACTAGTAATTCTACCACCACCAGCTACTCATCGCGAGACAAGAAGCCAATTTCCTTTACTCTGGGGCAGCAAAATTCGACGCCTTCCTTAGCATCACAACCCGGTGCCGATTATATCATAATTGAGAATCCTTTCCTCGGATCCCGTCAACCTTGGTACGCGACTGCCACCTGTCGATAGCTATATCGTGGATTCCCTGCCTGTGGATCACCCTCAACTCCATAGCAGCTTGCCATATCTTATCAGAGCTGACGACGTTGCTGCTCGCCGTCCAACCTAAACTCAAACCATACTTAATTGACACGGGAGCATTTTCGTCATGGATTCCACTCAACCACAGTTGTATGTACCTGAACACCCTCTCTAGCCATACACTTACTCATGTCCAGTCTCAGTCAACAACAAATACCAACCCCGTCCTTCGCATTTAATTTCGATAACAAATTCAGAAGAGACGATCCCCCGCGCTCATTTCCTTCGTCCACGATGAATCCAACTGAGTTGACAATGAAGGCAGAGTCGAGTGCATTTGAGATGTGGTCGTCGCCTACGCCCCAACCTGGTCGAAGACCTCGCCCAGCAACAATACACGAAACTGGCTTCACCTTCTGCCTCCCCGAGGAATTTGGTGGCCTTCCAGCATGGGATTCTTCTACTATGCCCATGCAGCAACAGCAACTCCATGACACTGCATCGCATCAACCTTACTCAGCTCAGCAAGACTTCTATCCTCCCTCCTCTGTGGGCGAGAATGACTGGAACTGGAGGGAATCGACTATCGAAGACAGGAGCTTGAATGGTCTCGGCAACTGGCAAACTAAGTCTTGTGAGGAGAATATCGACATGCAAAGTCTAGACACAGAGATGAGTATCGGCCAGGCTTTCACGACCGATGAAGCCGTACCAGTGTTAGATCTGAGATATGCTGGCATGGACCAAGACAGACTCAACTTTGATCAGTCATTCAACTCAAGGCGTATGTCTGGGTCTTCCTTCTCTATGTCGACAACCGGGCCACTTTCAGAGATGCCATCTTTCGAAGACTTCTCGACGACTCTATCAGACGCACCATCCTTTATCTCAGACTACCCACCGCCATCGAACCGCAATTCTTTGATGTCATCTACACAGCTTTCACCTGTGGCATCACCAAGAATGACTCCACAGCACCGCACTGAGCTCGTCCGAACACAGAGCAGAGGTCGAGCATCACCTTCACCACGACCAACTATGCGCTCTGCTCCTTACACCATGGACAGTGCTCGCAATAAGAGATGGTCAACAGGATCTTATGCGCCTGGTCCAAGTAGACGTCAATCGCCATTTGTCTTTCACCAAGGAGCCCAAGAAATGTTCACACCCCACCAACCAAGAATGTCATCTCGGCACTCGTCCCCCATCCTCCCTAACGCCCATCTTCCGCTTAACATGAATAATCTCCAAACACAACAATATCCATTCATGACTCCAAACAACAACAGTTTCCATCGAAACAGTATGTTACTTCCTTCATCGACACCTTACCACGACTCCCGCTTTCAGACTCCTCCACCTCTCCTCTCTCACGGCCTCTTCCGCATGCTACAAAGCAATGCCGATCCTCATGCTCTTCACTCTCACTACACTGATCTCAGCGATCCTCCAGATTTGTATGCTTCTCTACAGGAAGAGCAAATTCCTCCACCACCAGAAGACATGAACCCCTCTGACCCAGATCTCATCCCTCACGAGCAAGAACTCCGCTTTGAAGGTGACCTATACACTCCTCGTTGGGTTCGTGGTCATGGCAACAAGCGTGAAGGATGGTGTGGAATTTGTAAACCTGGTCGCTGGCTTGTTCTGAAGAATAGCGCGTTCTGGTACGACAAAAGTTTCACACACGGCATCAGCGCCGCTACTGGTAGCCCATTCGCCGAGCCCGGCGAAACTAGACGCATGGATGGAAACCCAGATGTGTGGGAAGGATTATGCGGGAGCTGTAATGAATGGGTCGCGCTAGTCAGCAGCAAGAAGAAGGGCACGACTTGGTTTAGACATGCTTATAAGGTTTGTTGTTCCCAGCACATCCACAAGTGGCATTACTAATTCATAAACTACAGTGTCATACCCATCCTAAGATCAAAGACGCGCCAAAACGTCGACGAGAAAGCTCGCATACTCGTAACTTAGGGGCGTCGCAAATGGCAAGACCCAAGACGGAACCTGGGGTCCCACTTCCACCCGTTCCACCGGTCACTCCACAACGGACGCCCAATTCTTCCACCAGCACACCCTTAGACAGCTCAATCGAGAGCATAGGGAGGCAGCGACAAACAATTGGTGGGGGCAACCCATTGGAAGGACTTGCTGGTATGATTTGAAATACTCAAAACAAAACTTCTTAATCTCGCGCCCATTGATTTCTGCATGCAACAACAATTGTAATGCTCCAACTGATACCTCTCGTTCTTTCTTTTCTACTCTTTCATTTTTTGTCATTTTTTTCGTACATTTGCTTGGGTTTTATATATAACTTTCTTCCTCGATTTCTCTTTGGGAGGGTGGTTTTCATTTTGGTTGGGTGGAACGGGCTGGGTTGGGTTTGGTTTTGGGTTGGGCAGACTAGGGCGGGAGAACTGGGAAAGAAATAAGAGAGAGAGAGAGAAGAGGGAAAACAAAACTCACGCAACTCACGCTCGTTACGAATTGATGAATTTTTGGAATTTGTTTGTTTTACAAAAATGGTCAATACACACATAGAATAGGATGGAACAACAACACAAGACAGGGCAACCTACATATACCACTTATGGAGGAACCTGTACGGCGAAAATCAACTTTTTATTTCCTTTGATGTTCTTTTCTTTCATTTCTTGTTTTTTGATTTATTAAGTTTCCTTTTATTTGTTGTTGTTATTTGGGCGAAAAAGAGAGAGAGAGAGAGGCGGGAAATTAATGGAACGGGATGGACGAATGGATAGAAGGAGGTTGTCGAATCGTTCACGAGCTTGTGACTTCGGTGGAGTAGGAGTAGGCGCTCGAGGAGCAATATTTAGATAGGTATATAGTACAACAGATAGGACATATATTTCTCTTTCAACCAACAACGTGCACACCAAGGTCACACACAAAAAACATGAAAAAAGTGACTCACGGCTCCTTTCATCCATCTATCTAATTTCTCATTCATTCATTCGTACCATCATTCTCCCCATCCTCCTCATTCTTCCGATTGGCTTCTTACCTTTTTTTTCTTCCCATTTCTTTTCGTCTTCTGTTCTCATTTTCCGATTCTCGTTCCATTTGTTGTTTTGGAACCCGTTTGGGATCTTCAGCAGAATAACACTACGGATGGATCCTCGACCGAGGTTGGTGACTGACTCTGCAAATGTCCTGATTTCTGCGACAACTGAGACAGATTGAGCCACCTCCTTCCTCCTCCACATCCACATCGAGGTCAGGAAAATCCACTTTGTTCTACCGGTGCTACCGGTACTTGTATGGCGACCCCACTTACCTCCATTACAGTACTAGTGATTTCGTAGGGACGGTAGGGCAGGGAGCAAAAGTTCTAGTGAAAAAGTTCCGATTCATCCTTTTGTTGTATGGATGGCGAGGATGGGCGAGCTTATGCAGGTGTTTGAAGAAACGAGAAACGAGGAATGTATGGAGTAGGAGTGGGGAGGAAGCTCGATAATTCCAGTATGACGGGATGCTTACGAACAATTTAAGTTAGATGAATTGAATATCACACGTGCAAATATCAGAAGCTTTCAGATTGTAGCTGCGGAGTAAATGCACTATTACCCAGCCAAGGTATTTTACAGCAAGATGCAGTACAGTACAGTACAGTATGGAGAAAGCTCCCTCCCCTTCTTCGCTCCTCGGTTAAATAAAGTTCTCTCCCCCTTTTGTTTGCGTGAGGCGATCAACCAATTGAATCTCAAAGATGCGACGATGAATTTCGATCGGGTTGATTGGACGTGAGCGAACGGAAGGGAATTTATTCTATGCATTAGGGACGCGGATCCAGGATGATCGATGGCGTTTGCTGAGCCTGGCGAGCCTGGAAAATCGATGAATGTGACTGGCTTGGATTGGATTGGATGAGCACTGGACTGGTTAGGATGGCGAAAGGATGGATGGGGAAGGTGGCATGTGGGATTGTGGGATTGTGGGATGACATGGGAAAGTACTTTTTTTTGGGCGTGTGGAGGGGAGAGATGCTGATTTGTTAGGTGAACGATTGCATGAATTGGCTATTTCGATGTTTGCCACGGGAATGGTACAGTACGGAGGACAGCCAGTTGAAGAAAAACCTCTTGTGAGGAGGAGGGGATTGATTGGGGTGGGGGGACTTCGAGAGGGAAATACCGAGAGAGACTTTGAGAAGGGAAAGAAAGGCAGAGAGGGTTTTGTGTGTTAACCTGATCTTCCGTGAATATTCATGTGCGTTGAGCCTCTCATGAGGCGGCGAGTACTGTAGTACTCCGTTTGTCCAGACATCGTACGTGGTAGAATTCAATCTCATCTCATCTCATCTCCTCATACCGTAAATACACCTGGAATCCGAAAACGATGACGCCAATCGATCGATGCTTATTAGATGGGGGTCCTCCGCTAGGGCTGAACATCGTGTCTTGCCGTCTTACTGAGTTGGACTGGACGGACGACTTGCATTCGATGGTCAATGTCAACCCACTGGACTCTGACGATTGCTGAGATATGCAGGTCCCGATATCTCGTACCTGGACGAACTCATGATCCTGTCTGTACCTCCGTATTGGCTGTGATGACGATGGTGTCCGGACACAGGCGGTTGGAGCATTTCTTCACTTGCAAGCAACTGGTCCAACGGGAGGTTGACCCGTGGTGATGATGTGCGGTACAGCACGTACAGTACTGTAACTTGCAGCGAGCGCTTTGGGGTAGAAACAGCAGGTTGAAAGATGCAGGTACAGTACAGATTTGACGAGGACTAATTTAAAGTAGCGTGCGTACCTTGATCTTGTGGATTGGTTCACATTTTTGATTCTTGAGCAATTAAAGCAGAGGGACTGAATGGCATGTAGGGTGAATGGACGTTGAGGCTTTGCTGAGTTCGCTCACGACATTTCATACTAGCCTGTAGTTATCAAGCCATCGGCGTTGTTCCAAACAACCACCATCGTTTGGCCAACCTTCAAGATGCCCCACCCGCTCATGATGATATCAGATCGCTTCAATCTTCGCATTTCGTCTGTCTACACTGTCTAGTAGCTCGAAGTGACTGAAGTAAACCTGTGAACATACGGATGCTGTAACTCTTGATCGGACGGTTGCCGAGATCCTCATCTCGCTCGGCTTCTCAACCAGCAAAGAAGCAGTGGGGAGATCCGATCATCCATCCCTAGGCCGTGCTGCTGTCCACCAAATCAACACTCTGCGTTCTACTGTATGTACTGTAATCTTGACCAGATCCTCCCTCCCTTCTGCCTCGCTTCCCTCCTCCTCCCACCACTACCACCGAGTTGTGTTTTGCCGGCGTAAGCTACCTTTTGGCCCGTACGCAAGCCTTGACCAACCTTTCCCAGCTGAGCTCCCTCTGAACGAACCACTCCGGGCCTTTCTTTAGCTCGAGGGGGGGAATACCGGCATCTTGAATTGTGCCTCGCTCTCGCTGATACCCTCCATTCCTTCCCTGATCACAACTGAAATGGCCCTTTCAATCTTCCCTGTGCAACATCGAGTAAGAATAGACGACCGCTGTACGCAGATGGATCTCGAGTAACAAATTTTATCTTTGGTTTTTTTGCTCTCGGACCCGCTTCAACACCTTTGGATCCTGGCTTTCGGGACATTTTACATGTCATACATATTGTAGCCTCTCCACGGAGCAACAGTTGCAGCTGTCGCCCACCCACAAAACCACATTGATCGTGTGCGCTCGACACCACAACTTCGCGGGATCCAGAATTTCTCTGCATCCTGCCTGAATCTCGAGTAGGCAGCGGCGGCGGTCGAGGAACTTTCCGTTGGCCAAGTGAAGGTTGTCATTGTGATATCAACAGGGTTGTCCTATCTGGGACATCTGCCTGCTTCCTCACGACAAGCACGACTACC